>JAVSBU010335608.1:0-10955 GCA_033118015.1 Loricariichthys derbyi | reverse complement strand
CCGTTTTTGGTGGAATATGCAGAGGCTTTATTGGTGAGTCCTATCAGTGTCGTTTGTTGCATGATGTGCACAATAGGGTATTTAAATTCAACATTTATAATGAGGGAAGGTTGTTACTTAGGATTTTACGGTACATGGCCCCATCCATTCTCCCATTGATGCGGTGAAGTAGTCCTGTGCCTTTATCAGAGAAACACACCTTCTCCCAATCACTCTCAGAATCATCCAGGTGTTCATTGGCAATCTTCAGACGGGCCTACACATGTGCCTTCTTGAGCAGGGGGACCTTGCGGGCACTGCAGAATTTTAATCCATTATTTTAATATATTAATATACTGTGATATTTATTGTTCTGTTTTATCTTACATTAGGACTAGAGTGGAAGTAGTAGGAAGCTCTGACAGTTAAGTGTTATGGATTATTCAGCATTATGGATGTTAAGGTAATCTTACTCACATTATATTTAATTTTTATATTTCAAATAAAAAATTGCTAAATTAATCCAGCTTTTCCCGTTAAATCTGCATCTCCTGACTTTGTAGATTTCGTATTGAGGTGGATGTTGTCCCTTGTTTTCCTTCTGTGGGATGGAGAATAAAACAGAGATGTGATAACACTAGGGTTTGGCTCTGAGAGTTGTAATGTCTCTATTAGGGTTTGGTATCCTGAGAGTGAGGTTGGAGGAGGTGCAGCGCTCAGTGGCTGTCTCAGTGTTTCTCAGGCATGGCGATGTTATGAAGACAGCAGATGCCACAGCTTATTGGTCCAACATCAGTTCTGAAAAACACACCTTCTGATAAACAGAAACCTCCTAACTGTTTCCGCATATATTTTTGGGCATCCACAAACTTTTGGCTCTTATGTTAACTTTGTAAAATGGAAAACTGTCCCATAATTCTTCAATTTCATACACACACTCACAGAACACTTTATTAGGAACGCCTGCACACCTACACCTTCCAGCCTGCAGTGCAGTGCATAAAATCATGCAGATACGAGCCAGCAGCTTCAGATAACTTTCATCAACCATCAAAATGGACAAATAATTTTTTCTCAGTGAATTTGACCTGGTCTTTAGAGTTACTCAAAAAGGTAAAATAAAAAGAAACATCCTGCGAGCGGTCATTCTGTAGATGTTAATGAGAGAATGCAGACCGGTTGAAGCTGACAGAAATACTACAGTACAATTGTGATGAGCAGGAAAGCATATGACAATGCAAATTATGTCAAATCTTGAGGCAGTTCACTACAACAGCAGACGACCAAATTGTATTCTGCTACCTACATAATCCAGGTCAGCGTCGCAGGGAGGCATGGAGGCATATAATTATTGTTTAAAATAATTATATAATTTAATTATACCACAGTTAGTCCCAACCCCACAATCTGATTGTCTGAGAGACATTCTATTAGTGCCAATATTGCCAGATAACTGCACTCTGATCGTAGCACTTCACCATAATACACACGTAACCTAGCAACAACAAGAGCCATAACAAAGCAGCAACATTATAATTATACAAGTGAAAGAAATAAATTATAATGTTAAAATCTATCATCTTTAAAAACCTCTGTTTGGATTTACATTTGTTTGATGGAGTTATTAATGAGCAGCTGGATAAGGATTTGGATAAAAGAGAAATTAAGTCAGTGCAGTAAATCAAATATCCTTTTAATGTAGTTGTTTCTTATTTTCCTCCCAAAGACGTCGTTTGCTAGCGTTAAACTTTGCATTTTTCATTAAACACCATCCGTGGCTGATTGGAGCTTCATTCATGGATCTGTTAAGTCCAGCTCTAAAAATGACAAACATGCTGATGCTCTGTAACTCTAACTTTAACATTTCTGACTGGTAAGATTAACATTAAGGGCTTCAGCTAACTCCTAAAGAATCACTACTCGAGTAACACAAATTATAAATAGGATCCTAGACTTTCGTTATAATACCAAGATCTCACTCCGATTTTCTTCTGTTGGTATGTCTTAGTAACAGCCTGCCTTATAAATCAGGCCCACTTTATTTGCTGAATAACTTTCTTTTTAATTATTTTAAAATATTTTATTTGTATAAGTGTTTATTGTCTGTATAATAAACAGTTATTATGAAATTCTGTTCCTCTACTGAAGCGTATAGTCTGATGGTTTTTTACCAGCGCGATACTGATAGAATGGAACTGTTTTACCTCAAATAATTTTTTCCATTGTCTTTATCTTAAAATCTAGGAATAAATGGAGAAAACAGCAGAAAGTTTCCATGTCATTTTCTTTCAAGCCTTTCAAGACTGTGATTCTCTTTTCTGTCAACAGTAATAGTTTGTATGTGGTATATGAGACAGATTCTATTTAATATTATAATTCTTAAGACTGTGACATTAATATAATTTCTTAATATTATTTTATTTATATTTTTTGGTGTGTTATTCACCCAGCTTCCTGCACACATATCCACCTCTATACTACTGTAAGTAAAAATGCACCTGTATTATTCTTTATATCAATCACACCTGCCTAGGTATCTATTAGTCTGTTAATCCATCCATTGATTTTATAATTCTGTCAGTGATGTTGATTGTAACGCAGAACAGAGTGTGAGAGAGAAACTGCCCTTTATCCAGACTTACTGTTCAGGCAAATTCCTCAGTACCATCTGTGCTGATTACGCCTGTCTACTTCCTGCCATGAGCCCTGCTTGTATGAGACCTACTGTTGTCACGGCAACCAAATCTCAGAGTGCTGAAGCGGTGATGACTAGGCGCGGTCGAGTCGAGCATGTGCAAGCTCTGATGGAAGTGGAGGAGTGTGAACCCGAAGCCTTGATGATAGTATAAGGAAGGCTTAAGAGCAAAAACAAGCCTGGCTTTGGTTTATTTATAGATAGTTTACATTTATTTTATAAACAAGCCTAAAAAAGAGTCTCAAAAGAGTCGTGGCTGGCTGGGGGTTGCAGAGCAACACTGGTTTCAATCTGTGACGAGTGTTGAGGGTCAACAAGGAAAGACCTCCCGTAGAATAAACTATTCGAATAGGTGACTTTTGTCCATACAATGTATAGATGAGATCACCTGGATGTGGGCTTGAACCATGGCTCTCATGATTAAGGGGTTTTTAGGGGTGTGCGATATTGATAAAAAAAACTATATCGATATTTTCTGAGATTTTGTTGATAACAATAATTAGATGATTTTGCAGTGTCTATATTTTTTTTATTTAAATTATCCAAAATTTGTTTGAACTTATCTCTCACAGCTGACTGAATCGGCACCATGTTTATCGTGATGTAATCGGTGACAGCGTCCGTTACGTCTTGCTGCTTTTCTTCTTTTTAATTCAATTCGTAACTTGATATCGATGCTGTTCCAACTCCAGATTGTTCAGTCTCATTGTGTGACCTGTGTTTGTTCACAGCTTTTTCATCGGACACATGTTTGTTTCTGTGTAGCTATGCATTTTTTTCCCACAGTCATGCACTACTAACAACCACCAATCACATGAGCTACAACAGCAACCACCTAGCAACCACCTGACACACCATAGCAACCACCTGAAATACCATAGCAACTGCTACAGACTATCAAGCAACAACATATAAACCACTAAACAATTTCATAGTAACCACTTGGGAAACCATAGCAACCTCCTTGAAACCTCTTAACAACACCAAAGCAACCACCTATCAATACCATAGTAATCACCTGGGACATCACAGCAACCATCAAACAATAGGCTAGCAATCGCCTGGGATACCATAGCAACCACTTACCATCACCTTAATCTTCACTTTAAACAATTTGGGACACCACAGCATCTACTTAGCAACACCATAGCAACCACGTGGAATACAATAGCAACCATCAAATGACACCATAGCAACCACATAGAAACTCCATAGAAAACACCTGGAATACCATAGTAACCACCTAGCAACCATGTAGCAATGCCTTAGCAACCACCTGTGACATCATAGCAACCACCTATCAACCACTTAGCAACAACATAGCATCCACCTACCTAACACTTAGCAGCACCACAGCAATCACCTGAGATATTATAGCAAACAGATAGCAGTACCATAGAAACCAAAAGCAAGACTATAACCCCAACTATGTAACAATAGCCTAGCAACAGGAATCCCTTTCAGCTTTGCAACAATTCTGTTTTCTTCAGGAAATGCACTTTTCTACTTTTACTTATGATTATTGATCATAACTGTGATTGTTCTTACCTGTTCACATCTATATGGATTTTCCATTACTTGGAAGCAATTTATTGCTCAGAGCTATTTGAAAAATTCCACTTTAATATCCAGAATATCTGTAAGGCTTTTAATTAAATAGTAATTCTAACATCTTGTAATAACTGATTATTTGAAAATTTTGATACAAACACACTCATCTAATTGTAAATTTCACTTGGGCTTTTTTTCTTTACCGCATTTTTTTGGGGCTTTCCCTTCAGACCATCCTGGTTGGAGACAGTGGCGTGGGGAAAACATCTCTCCTGGTACAGTTTGATCAAGGAAAGTTCATCCCAGGTTCATTCTCAGCTACAGTGGGCATCGGTTTCACGGTGAATCTCCTGAACTCATGCTTATGTCTAACTGTAATGATCCAGGGACATCGTGCACTTTGGTCTCACCTGTGTTCTTTATTCTACAGAATAAGGTGGTGACTATAGGAGAGGTGAAAGTAAAATTACAGGTAGGTGACGACCACAGACTCAAAAGACTTTAAAACTTTTTATCTACAATCACCAAAGGAGAACAATTTAGATAAAGCCACATCATAATGTCTTCAGTGCTACATAAAAATACGCTAAGTGGCCACTTTATTAGAGATTCGAAACTTGAGGTACTGCTGTCATTATGAAAGCCAAATGACATGTTACTAGAGCTCTCTAGTGTCTCTAATAAAGTGGCCATTCTGTGTATAATGCTTCTATAGCACTTTGGGGTTGTGTACAAATATTGTGCAGACAGTGGGAAAATGGATTTCATTAAATGTCAACAAGCCAGAGTTTCACAGTCAGAGGCAAAGTTAAAGCTGTAAAGAGCTTTTGCTTCTGATGGTTTAATCAGCCAGAGGAAGAGAGAAAAAACTTCACATTTGATGATGAATGCCTTTATTGTCACAAGTACCAGCAAAATTAGCCATCAACCCGCCCATACACATTCAGTATGACAAAGGGGGAGACAGGACAGGAAGACAGGGATGAGGAATAATAATGAATGAAGAATGCAAAATACATGGGAAGACTATGCACCTAAGGTAGTACAGTTTTGGAACAGAAAAAACACCTCAGCAATATAGGCACATAATACATTACAACATGAAGACCCGGACTTGCAACAGAGGAAGGGTAAGGGGTACTAATATGCAAAATGTTTGTAATAAGGTGTTTATATAATTATGTAACCACTTTTATTCTAGAATGTAATTTACTTTTATTTTAGATATGGGATACAGCAGGACAGGAGAGATTCCGCAGTGTTACTCACGCTTACTACAGAGACGCTCACGGTAAGAACACCAGCCTAATCAATTTGTAACTTAATACAGCTTTAATTCAGAGCCATTAACATTTTATTAGGATCTATGCCAAGTCTACTCTGACTAGCATGGGCAGTCTGGCATGGAGCTGACATCAGAGCTGAGCCCAGTGAGGTTTCCGTGTCCTGCACATGCACAGATAGCGGTCGCAGGCGCAGAAATTAAAGTCTCGCAGATTGGGTCCAGCTGTGGTCAGATTATAAAAGCGAGTTGTGCAAACTGGTCATCGTGGGCCATTCGTAAATGTAAGACCTTTTTCTGTCTGTTGGCCCGGCAGCTGTACTGGTTCGCTGTGGCTCGTGGCCGGCGTGGGGAATTTTTTGATGGGGTTTTTAGTTGACGCACAGTTCTATCTTTTCACGCTAGGCAGGTCCCGAGCTGGTGCGTAGCAGCCCTCATATGCTGCACAGCCACGGGATGCACAGTGGGTACACGCACCAGTCTCACTCGTGGCGCCAGAGAAGGTGAGGGACGAAGGTACCACCCTTCCTTTGTAGAGGAAGGGTGGAGTAAGACCAGGAGGTCTGAGGTGATTAGAGGGCTTAGCGTGCTAGTGTAGGGACAGGTAACTGTACCTATGTGCCGCCCAACCTCACTTGGTACTCCCTGCACCCAAAGGATCCACACGGGGGTCAGATCAATTATTTGGACTCAAGCCTGCAAACAGTGACTCCAGTCAGGAGCAGCAGGCCTTAATAATCAGATCATAAATTTTAATTTAGTTATTTTTTTAACCGCAATTCAGAAAAAGTTGGAATGGTATGAACAATGCAAGTTGTTTAAAATGCTGTGTTCCTTACATTTTATTTTGTTTTTATTTCTGGTCAGCTTCATTTTATTTGTTAACAAACATCTCTTCTTGCATTTCAGGCCTGCAAAACGTTTTAAAAATTGTGACGGGAGCACTTTAGGGCTATACTTAGATTAAAGCTAAATAATTATGTAATTTTTTGAGATACAAAGATGGGCAGATGATCTCTAGTCTATCACCACATGTGTGGGAAAATCATGGAGATGTTTAAAACCAATGTTCCTCAAAGAAAGATTGGAAGTGGTTTACATATTTCTCCCTCTACATTACATGACATCATTAAATGATTCAAGGAATCTGGAGCAATTTCAGCCTAAACTGAAGATCTGAAACTGAGGATCTCTGAACCCTCAGACAGCACAAAATGAAGAGCCGTCATTCAAATTATATTTGATGGACCTCCTTGGCCAACGGATTACTTCATCAAATCTTTTTCAAGCTCTACAATAAAAAGTTACATTCACAAATGCCACTAAAAACAATACTTATGCAAAAAAAGAAGCCTTATGTTGTAACCAAGTCCAGAAGCAGTATCGACTTCTCTGGACACAGAGGCATCTGGGGTGGACCATCACCCAGTGGAGATGGGTATTGTTCTCTTTTTTTGGAATATGTTGCAGGCCTGAAATGCTGTAATTGATTTAAATGCAGGAATTGATTCAAATTAAATTAAGCTGACCAGAAGAAAAAAAAACATGAAACATATTACATTCATACTGTCTGCAAAAACTCAATGAAAACTACAAGTAAACACCAATATAAATATATATATACGTTTCGTCTTTTCTCTTTTCGCAGCTCTTCTGCTGCTCTACGACATCACCAACAAATCATCGTTCGATAACATCAGGGTAAAGCTTTAGCATTACATATGATAATAATCAAACTTTACCTGAGTAAATCTTACTAAAATTCTCCAATTGGCTTGATTTATGTTCTAAGGCGTGGCTTACTGAGATCCACGAGTATGCACAGAGCGATGCAGTCATCATGCTGCTCGGTAACAAGGTATGACACACGTATCATATGCATTTTACACAACTTACTACACAACTACAACAAATAAAAGAACTGAGTCTGGAGACTGTTGACTGTTGTGAATACTGTTCCTGTTTGTTCTGCAGGCTGATATGAGCAGTGGGAGGGTCATCAAAAGAGAGGATGGGGAAAGACTGGCACGAGTGAGTTACAGCACCCCATACTGCCCAAATTGTATCCCCTGAGTATTACCTTCAAACTGCTCATTGTAAAAGAGCCTGATTTTGTGGTTCTTTGAGAAGTAAAACCACTGAGTATAAGGATCCACTCCAGGTCTGCTCTGAATAGCACAGGCAGCCTGGCGTAGAGATGACATCACAGCTGAACCCAGTCCGTGTAATTGGGTTCAGTTGTGATCAGATTATAAAAGCGAGTCACGCGAACCAGTCGCCGCAGGCCATTTGTTAAGATAAGAAAGTATACATCTACATCTGTTGGCCCGGCAACAGTACTGGTTCGCCGCGCCTTGTAGCTGGTGTGTGGCGTTTTTTGACGGGGTTTTTAGTTGACGTGCAGTTCTATCCTTACACGCTAGGCATATACTGAGCTGGTGCATTGCTTTCTGCATATGCTGCACAGCTGCAGAATGAGCAGCGGGTGCATGCAACAGTCTTGCTCATGACGCCAGAGGAGGTGAGGGACGAAGTACCACTCTTCCTTTGTAGAGGGAGGGTGGAGTAAGACCAGGAGGTCTGAGGTAATTAGAGAGTGTATTTTGCTAGAGTAGGGACAGGTAGCTGTTACTCTGCGCCACCCGAACCCCTTGGTACCCCCTGCAGTCTGCCAGGTTATTTGTTAAGTTGTTACCACAGGCAGGTCATCTCTCGGGGCCTGTCCCCTCGCTGCCACCTGCCATGCCTTATTCAGACTTCCCCTTTGTCCCTTTGGTTGGCCGGTTTGGTACATCTGGCCATAAAATCGGGTCCACGCGATATGGTTGGCCAGATCGGTACGCCAGCCATAAAACAGGGTCCACTTCACCTCGGACGTGTCCTAATCATCACCGCATGCCCTAGCCTCGTTCGCCCTCGGGCGTTGCCATTTTGCCTTTTTGGTTTCATTTTGCCGTTTGTTTCTTTTGTTTTGCTTTCATTTCCTTGGTTGCCTTATTTTACATTCAATAAAGCCTAACCTTATTCATGAATCTGTCTGCACGTGGGTCCTCCTTTCCAACTCACCCCCCACATCGTGGCACTGAGGTTGTAAAAATGAGCGGCTTAATTTGGATTACTGCAGCTTCATCTATAAATACAGACGCTTCATCTGACAGTAACAGGTTTTGCAACCTGTGAGGGCAAAAATTAAATAATTTAATTAATTAATTAGTTAATTCTGTGAAATACAAACACCTTAAAACATGTTAGACATTCTCTTAATTTGGCCAAAATGCTACAAAATATGTATGAAGAGGTTATTTATTTAGTTATTTAAACATTTTCTTTTAAAAGTTTTGATACTGAAGTAATGTTATTGTAAAGAAAAACAGCTCCTCCATTTACCTGCCATTTTTCCACTCTCAACAATGCAGTTGAATAATCGAGTCAAAACTCACTGCCATCTCTTCTAGACGTTTACATACCTCCATTGGTATGTCATCAGGTCAAACTGCCTTCCCTTTCTTCATCCTCTTCAAAGCATTCTGAACTTCATTCTCACTGATCTTTCCTATTTCCTGATCCACAGTTTCCACACCCTCTACTCTTCTTTCTCTTTTATTCTATTCATTCATTAATTCCTCAAAATATTTCTTCCATCTTCCCATCACATTCTCTTCACTTGTTAGAACATTACCATTCTTATCTTTAAAAAGTCTAACCTGCTAAACATCCTGTCCAGCCTGATTCCTTTGTCTGGCCAATCTATACAAGTTCTTCTCACCTTCTTTACTGTCCAGCCTCCCATTCAGTTGCTCATACACCTTCTGCTTTGCTTTGCTACCTCTCTTTTTGCCCTACGTTGCTTCTCCTTATATTTCTGTCTACTTTTGTCATTCCTATCACTGTCCCATTCCTTCTTCTGAATAGCTTCCTGCACATTACTATTCCACCACCAGGTCTCCTTATCATGTTTTCTCTGTCCAGATCAAGTACCTTCCTACCTGTCTCTCTAATCACCATTGCTGTGGTAACCCAGTCATGCGGAAGCTCTTTCCTACCACCCAGAGCCTTTAACAGCTCCTCTCTGAACATTCTTCCTTCCTCAGCTTCTATCATTTGGTCTTCTCCTGTGCTTTGACTCTTTTTCACCACAACAACAGTCATTCTACACACCACCGTCCGATGCTGCCTGGCCACACTCTCCCCTGCCACAACCTTACAGTCCCCAATTTCCCTCAGGTTTCGTCTTCTACACAGAATGTAGTCTACTTGTGTAGTCCTTCCTCCACTCTCATAAGTCACCCTATGTTCCTCCCTTTTTTGGAAATAAGTCATTTCCATCCTCTTTGCAAAATCCACCACCATCTGCCCTTCCTGGTTCCTTTCCTTGAAATTTAACCTACCCATCACATACTCATCTCCACTGTTTCCTTCACCAATATATCCATTCAGGTCTGCTCTGATCACTACACTCTCCTTACTGGGAATATTCACTATCACTTCATTTAGAGCTTTCCAGAAATTCTCTTTTTCCTCTTCCTCACATCCAACATCAGACCTTCTACTTCTACCTTCAGACTCATCACTCTTTTCACCTCTACAATGTTCTTTTCTAACTCCACTTTCAAGACCACCCCTACTCCATTTCTCTTTCTATCCACACCATAGTAAAATAGTTTAAGTTAAGTTATATTATCTTTAATTTTAACACTTAAACAGTCCTGTTGTCAAGATTAAGTCAAAATTGAGTCGGCTTTCAGCCACATGCAATTCGAACAAACTACCAACAGGTGGAGCTAAGATTTCTTATAAGATGATCAAAAGCTATTACATTTATTTTAAGTCACATTATTTTACATCATTAGTGGGTATTTTAAGTTCTAGCCTGGTTTTACTCCTTACAAAATGTAATTTAAACTTGAATTTATTTTTTTCTTAAGGTTTACTAATAAATATTGGTGATTTTATTAAATAAATGTAACATTTATTTTATTGATTCACTGCTAAAGACATAATGTTTCAGTCCATCACCATGAATGTAGAAATGTAGAATATTTCAATAACTCCATAGCTAACATGTTATTTTACAGGAGTACGGTGTGATATTTATGGAGACCAGCGCTAAGACAGGAATCAATGTGGATTTGGCCTTCATGACAGCTGCAAAGTGAGTAGTAATAAATCCATCTTGAATTCACATGAAATAATTTGAATTAAAAAAAGAATGCCAGAATCAAACTGAGTTCTGATGATATCAGATGATATCAAATAATATCAGAATACAGGTTTGCGCCATTTGACGTCCATCCGATCAGCGCCCGCTAATTCTAATGACCGAGGTCTCAATAATTTTAATAGGAAATAAAGTTTAAAATAAAATACTTAGGACCCTAAGTACTTGAAGTTCTTCACCTTTGTGACCTCTGCTCCTTGTAGCCTCACTGTTCCACCTGTCTCCCTCTC
>JAVSBU010335593.1:0-10956 GCA_033118015.1 Loricariichthys derbyi | reverse complement strand
ATATTAAATCAGAACTATACATTTATACATGTAAAACTTCAATGTTTGTTTGTTATATAAACGTTTATTATATTTAACAGTCTCTGGAGTAAAGGGAAATTCGCTATTTCTCTCTCTCACGCTCTGTCTCCATGGCACATCTTTTAATTGATTCATAAAAAATCCTCCTGGGGTATATTGCAGAAAAGTAGCATATAATAAATAAAAAACCGTACAGTACTGTAGGATTAAACTCTAGGAAGCTCTCTCACTTGAATATATTTATCTATTTATGCATATCATTATTGCTTTTAGGTAGAGTAAATGTCAGTTTAGTAAGTTTATGTGTTTTACCGTAATTGTGTTTGTTAGAGGAATTAATGTGGGTAAGGGGTTGTGTGCGTGTCCGTGCGTTCTCCAGTCCAGTGTGACTAAGTGTGTATGTGAGTGACAGCTCTGTTCAATTAAAAAAAAAAAGAAGCATTTTCCTGTATGCTGGGGTCAAGTGTCCTTGCTGTCACGCTACAGTATTGTGCCTGTATTAGCGTAGTGTGTTTATTTTAGCATTATTTGTTTATATTAATACCATTTGGTTAACTTTCCCAGTTTTTATTAACATGGATGGGATACTCTCAAAGGTCAAAGTAATGTTTAATGGTCATAGGAGAAACGTCCCAACACAGGTTGTATCTATCCTGGCTGAGTATGGCACTATGTAGGTAGAGACCAGTATAGTTACATCTAAAATGACCATTTACCAATTGGAAATGAACATTGGAGCAATGAAAAAAGATGATAAATTATGAATTCTGTTTTATTTTACATTACATAGTTCGAGTTCCTCTTCTGCCTATCACCAGGTGAAGTATTGGAAACAAGTCTTATTGACAACAGGATGCACTGCAGGAAGACTGGTAGAATGAGTATGATAGTCTAGGCAATGTTATACTCAGAAAAACTGGGTCCAGGCATTCAGGTGGCCATCAAATTGACATGAGCCATCTACCAAAAGTGTCTCCTGCCCTTTTATGGCAATAGTATTCCTCAATGGTAGTGTCTCTTTAAAAAGGATGTGTAAAGCCACACTGCACAAATTGTCCAGGAATGGTTTGAGTAAGGTAGGAGAATTGGCTTCTCCACATTTGTCTGATCAATCCTCTTGGAATGTGTTGGAACGACAAGGCTGATCCATTTGTGTTCCACCTTGCAACTTGTAGGATTTAAATGACTTGCTGCTAAGGTCTTGGTGCCAGATAACATGGGACACCATCAAAAAAGTCAATGCTTCAACAGGTCAGAGCAGCTTTAATGGCACATGGTGGGCCAACAACATATTAGGTAGGTGGAATAATGTTTTGCTCATCTGTGCATATATTACAATGTCCATATGGTTTGGCAACAAGGTTTTGATAAGAAATATGTTAGTTAACAGTAGTTTACTGTTTTAGTGTACAAGTTGTACATATAACCACTGGTTATGTACTCACTGATTAGAGCCAAAAACATATATAGTAGGCCACAAATAAATGAAGTGTGATTATAAAATACAAGAAATATACAATACATATAAAATTATTTAAAACAATGAAAAACAATATAAATATATAAATATATAAAAAAATAAATATAGAAGACATAGAACACACCGCATGGTCAAAAAAAAGGTCACATTATAATATTTCACAGGACCACCTTTAGTTTTGGCATGCATTCTCTGTGGCATCATTTCCACAAGCTTCTACAATGCCACAACATTTACTTCTGTCCAGAGTTGCATTAATTATTTCCCCAAGATCTTGTATTGTTGATGAGAAATTTGGACCACTGTGCGAAGTCTTCTCCAGCACATCCCAAAGATTCTCAGGTCTGGTCTTGACTTTGTGGTGACCAATTCATGTTTGAAAATTATGTCTCATTCTCCCTGAACAACTCTTTCACAATTTGAGCCTGATGAATTTGGCATTGTCATCTTGGAATATACCTGGGCCATCGGGAAAGAAAAAAATTCCATTCATGGAAGAACCTGTTTTTTAGTATATTCAGGTAGTCAGTTGATTCATTCTTTGTGCACATAATGTTGCTGAATCTAGACTTGACCAACTGCAGCAGCAACCTCACATCAGAGCACTGCCTCCACAGGTGGAGACCTTTTTTTTTTTGACCAGGCAGTGTATAAACCCTAATTCTCTGTTTAGAGTTAAGCGTTACTACATTGCATTGTCATTAGAGCAGTTTCATCAAATCCATTGTGTGGGTCTAACATACTGCCCTTTTCCTCCTTCAATACTAGAACTGGGATCATCAAACATATAATAATCAATAAAGTTGTCACTATCTCTCACAGCTGTAAGGTCATTGTAGAGACATGCATCATACTTTTGACGCAAATTGCAATTGATTTGAGACACTACGATTTTATTGATAACACAGGACACATAAAGCGCCGTTCAAAAGTACTCATAACCCTTGAAAGTATCCACATTTTTCATGTTACACCTACAAACCTACATGTATTTTATTGGGATTGTATGTGATAGACCAACACAAAGTAGCAAGTATGTGTGAAGTATAAAGAAAATGATACAAATTTTCAAATTGTTTAATAAATAAAAATCTGGAAAGTGTGCAAGCATTTGTATTCAGCCTCCCTGCGTTAATACTTTGTAGGACTACCTTTTGCTGCAATTACAGTTGCTAATCTTTTGGTGTATGTCTCTACCAGCTTTGCACATATCAAGGCTGAAAGGTTTGCCCATTGGTCTTTGCAAAATACCTCCAGCTCAGTCAGATTAGATAGATAGATAGATAGCTGCCACCTGACCTGGGGCTCAGTCTTGGGCCTGCTTGTTGGTGTTGCTGGTGTCCATTGCTTGCTGGTGCTGAGAGAGGGCTGGCTTGGTTCCCTCTGCCACGTGGGGAGTGGGACGGCTTCGTGGGGGTGCTCTTTGTGGCTTTGTGCCCTGGGTGGGCACCTTGACGTACCTGCTGTCCTCCGGATGGGGGCTGGCCTGGAGTTGGGTGTCTGCTGGTTTGGATGGGGTCGGCCCTGGATCAGGGCCTGGTCACTGCCGCCTCACACCCTGGGTCCAGTGTGCTTGGTGCTTCGCCACCCTCTGACTCCCCACCCCCCTACACTACATACACAGAGACAATGGGGGGTGTGCATGCCAGGAGGGGTGGGGCAAGGCAGGCCAGGTCATTTTGGTGGGCTCACCTGTTGCCCCGTGTGGCAGCTCACCCCTTGGTTTTTAATTGCACTATACACATTATATACTTGTTATCATATACATCACAACATTCACATATATAGGGTTCTGGAGTGGGAGTGGGCCACATAGGTCCACATGGGCAGGGTCGCACCGCCCACTGGGATGCATGGCTTCCTTCTCCTCTAACCGCGTCTTAGATACATAGGTCTTGGGGGGACGTGGTGGAGGCTGACCTTCCACTGGTGGTGGTGCCTCCATCTCATATCTGCCCCCCCTCCCCCATTTTAATTGCACTTAGCTCTTCATGCATTAACAATTAACTTCTATATCAGGGGCGCGAGGAAGTTGAGGGGTTTTGGGAGGTGGCTTCTGGTGGGGGAGGATTTAAAAGGGGGAAAAACAAACCAATAATTAAATAAAATAAATAAAAAAACAAAAGAGAATTATAATAATAAGTTAATTAATTAAATAAATAAAATTAATTAATTGAAAAATAGGGAAGGAGAGACCTGGCTTCTCGTGCCTGGCCCGGGGTGGTGTGGATTGGCCATCAGGCATGAGGGTGTGGCTGGCGGCACCCTTGGGGTGCTGTTAGTCTTTGATGGGGCGTCCACCCACCCACGGCCTGTGGGGTGAAGGGTAACATCATCTGGGGCCATTCACTGGACATTGTCTAGTGCATCCACAGCCAGCCCTCGGGGATGTGTGCATGCGTGTGTGTGCCTGTGGACGGTGGGGTGTGGGTCTCACATCCTCCCGAGGCTCGGTGCATGTCTCGGTACAGGGCCTTGGCTGCGTGCTGGGGTGATGCAGTGGAGCTTGTTGCGGTGCAGTGTGGTTCGGGGTGGCCTTGTTTTGGCTCAGTGGGCACTTGATTTTGTTTCGGTCTTTGTGTGGGGGCCTCGCTTGTGTTGGGTCGCCTAGTTGGGGTGCAGATTTGGGGGGGTGCTCCCTTATGGTGGCTCTGTATCTCAGGCGGTGGAGGGCAGGGCATCAGCTCTTTCTGGGTGCTGGTGGGTGGTGGGCCTGCTGTTGTTTTGCCTTGCTTGGGGGTGGGGCGCGTTCTCTTCTTCTTTTTCCATTTCCTTCCCCCCTGGTCCTATCGTGTTGCCTCGGCAGTGCTGGTGGGGCCTGGGGGTGCTCTGGGTGGGTTGGCTGCAGTGCTGGTTCAGGCCAGTGGGTCTTGGCTGGTGCGGCCCTGTGGCTGCATCTTGTCAGCTTGCCGGTGTGGTTTGGCTAATGGAAGTACCCCTAGTGGATGAACGTGCGCTTGTGGATATGTGTGGCCTGGGTCCTGGGTCAGTGGGGGGTACAAGGGTGAGGTGGGTGGGGCAGGGAGGGACTGGGGATGGGGTGCCTGGCTTGGGCTCTGGAGTGGTGTTCCTACAGCCTTTCACCTTCAAGGTGAAGCCTTCATGGTAAACTAGTATATTCATGTATGCCTACTTGTACATATACATACGCACACCTAGACAGTCTCACACACACACACACACACACACACACACACACACACACACACACACACACACACACACACATGCAGACATACAGACATACACCCAGTTGCATACATGCATGCGTGCATACACATACATACATAAACGAATATGTAAAACTGTTCAGGTTTCTTGCCCACACATATGCGGTGCTGATATCATTTTGCTGCTTTGGTTTGTGTGCTTGTGTTCTAGTTTTTTTCTTTCAGATGCAGTAGTTGGTGCCATGATAGCCTTTGATATTGATGCAGCAGCTTTTTGGACAGACCTTTTTTTTCCTCTTTTGTATTCTTTCCCTTTTTTTCTGTCCCCATACCTGTCAGTTCTGGTTTAATTGTGTAATGTTTGATTAAATAAATATATAAATAAACACAAAATGTTAAGTAACAAGAGGAAATTGCATTGAGCTAAGAAAGTTCCACTTGGCAAAGCAAATGTGTCTGGTACAACAAGACACTCAGACTTATATTCTGCTTGGTAACTGGCTGGACATGACAGGTTAAAAGAAAGAGAAAAAAAGAGAACATCTGTAAACAGCAATTTTCAAGTATTTCCACAGAATCTCAGTGGGATTGAATATGGTTTGATCTAAACCATTCCATTGCAACTCTGGCTGTATGTTTAGGGTTGTTGTCCTGCTGGTGAGCCTCTGCCCCAGTCTAAAGTCTTTTGCAGCCTCTAACATGTTTTCCTACAGCATTGCCATGTATTTAGCTCCATCAATCTTCCCATTGACTCTGACCAACTCTGACCCTGTCCTTGCTGAAGAAAAGCATCCCCACAGCATGATGCTGCCACCACCACGTTTCACTGTGGGGATGGTGTGGTGCAGTGTTAGTTTTCCTCCAGACAGCTTTTTGCATTTAGGCCAAAAAGTTCAACTTTGGTTTCAGTTGACCAGAGCACCATCTGTTTGCTGTTCCCCCTACATGGCTTGTGACAAACTGTAAACAAGATTTTTTATGGTTTGCTTTCTTCTTGCCACTCTTCCATAAAGGAAGTAGAGTACATGACTAATAATTTGTAGAGTACATGACTAATAATTTTCCTGTGGACAGATACTTCCATCTGAGCTGTGGATTTCTGCAGCTCCTCCAGAGTGACTACGGGCCTCTTGGTTGCACCTCTATCTAGTGCCCTCCTTGCCTGGGCTGTCAGGTTTGCAGTTGTGCCATTCTCCTTCCATTTTTAGATGGTGGTTTCAATAGTACTCCATGAGATGTTCAGAGCTTGGGATATTTTTATAACATAACCTGCTTTACACTTCACAACTTTATCCCTAACCTGTCTGGATTATTTCTTAATTTTCATGATGCTGTTTGATCACTAATGTTCTCTAACAAACCCTCAGAGGAGTTCACAGAATAGCTGTAGTTATACTAAGAATAAATTATATACAGGTGGACTCTATTTACTAATTAGGTGACTTCTGAAGTCAGTTGTCACACTGGATTTTATATAGGGGTATCAGAGTACAGGGGGCTGAATACAAATGCACACCACACTTTTCAGATTTTTATTTATTACATTTTTTGAAAACCTTATATCATTTCCTGTTCACTTCACACATACTTTCTACTTTGTGTTGGTCTATTACATAAAATCCCAATAAACTACATTTAAGTTTCTGGGTGTAACATGAAAAAATATATAGAAAACTTTGAAGGATATGAAAACTTTTACAAGGCACTAAATACTGTACACTGATTGGCCATAACATTATAACCTAATCATTATTTCTACACTCCTTGTCCATCACTTTATCAGCTCCACTTACCATACACAGTAGACGCACAATGTCTACTGTGGAACCTTTGGAAATCTTTCCCATGGCGGAATTGATGCAGGCTTCCTTTCAATGAATAGTCTGACCCCAGCAGTAACAGAGTCAGGTTTTGCAGCTACAGAAAAGTATAAATGCTGATGATGGCATTCTACAGAGCTGTAGTGGTAGCTGCAATATCTGGCACAGCAGAGAAATCGCTGCCCCTTAATGCATTTTCCCAGTAAACTGTTTATTCCCAGTAAGCCCGCCTTGCTCGACTCTCGAGACTGTGTGCAAAGAAAATTTCTCATGCCATGTGAAGTCACAAAATAGCCTCAGATCTCTCAGGGTTAAAGAAATTGATTTATATATGTACAGCAATTTCTATTTCTACAGCAGTTATTATACAGTGCGATTTTGCGATTAATATAGACTGAACCGCTTAACCTACAATGTTCAAATGCCGTTGCGTAGATAATCACCCTGTTTTAAATTAACAGCATTTAGCAGATGCTCTTATCCAGAGTAACTTATAGAAGTGCTTTGTATTCTTCTTAGTCAATCTTACCTCATATTAGTACAGAAAACAAAATCAAGCCAGGACAAGCTAGGATCTGATGTAGATGAATCAACAACTCAATTTTTTTAATAAACATTATACATAAACATAACAATCCAAGTTGACTGATTTCAGTCTTTGCTTAAGTGCTGAATGAAGAGATGAGTCTTCAGTCGCAGCTTGAAGACAGCAAGTGACTCAGCCATTAGGATATCCAGTTGCAGTTCATTCCACCACTTGGGTGCCAGTACGGAGAAGAGTCTTGATGCTTGCCTACATTTAACTGTGTGTGGTGGATCTAATCAAACCAGACTTGTCTCACAGGGTACGAGGTACAGAGCATGATTTGATAAGAGGTTTTAGGTAAGAAGGTGCTGGTCTATTTTTGGCTTTTTAGGCAAGCATTAGGGTTTAGAATCTAATACAGGCAGCTACAGGGAGCCAGTGAAGAGAATGCAGCTATTAGGATCGACACCAGATCCTCTCCAATCAGCACAGGCAGTCTGGTGTGGAGCTTACATCACAGCTGAACCCAGCTGAGGCAGAAAATTGGGTTCAGCTGGCACCAGCTACAAAAGAAGCAGTTCATTGTGCCGCAAATATGTTGGAGGTAAGACTTTCTTTCTCACCCATCAGCCGGTCAGTATGTGCTTGCTTTGTGGTTGGCTTTCTATGGCCTGTGTGAGTTGTAGTGATGTGCGGATTTACTATTGGTTCGCACTAGGCATGTCCTGGGCTGGTGCATCGCATTCCATATATGCTGTGCAAGCGCAAAATGCGCAGCAAGTGGACGCGCCAGCGAAGGCAAGGGACGAAGGTACCACCCTTCCTTTGAAGAGGGAGGGTGGAGTAAAGCCAGGAGGCTTGAGGTATGTTAGGGTGTAGACTGGTAGTGTAGGGACAGGTAACACACCTCTGCACCTTCCGGAACTCCCTTGGCAGACCCTGCGTCCAGTTATCCAGGCAGTGCTGGACCTACAGGGTCCTCATGGGGAAGCCCGCAGGGCTGATTGAATCTTCAGGTGGGTCAGCCTTCAGCAGGTTATAGTTGCTGAACTGCTGGCTGTCCAAGTGGTGCTCTGAAAACAACATGGGCTTCATAAATCGTTGGACAACCTTAGAGGGAAAGTCTGGCTTTTTAGGCTGGGACAGTGTCCATCCCACTTGGGAGGGTGTTGCTCTCATCTCCTGTGGGATTGCCCATAATCTTATGATAGGGTTAGCTAGGGGCTGACTAGCCAGAGCCGGGGTCAGGCAGCAGACAGTCAGGCTTAACCAACTGTCTGATGGTAACCTTGCACTGTCACCCAGAACCTACTGTGTCTGCAACCCACATAAATCATAAACACAAACATGCTCAATGTATGCTTTAATAATCACATTATTATAAACACAGAGTGCTTCTATAATAATAATAACAGCCTTAAACTAAAACTATGATTACCTAACTGTCATGAAAGTGGGGGCGAGATGTAAAAGGAGTACCCAAATGCAGACAGCTTCATGAATAAGGGTAGGCTATATTTAACGTAAATAAGGGAACCAAAAAAAAAAAACAAAACAAAAAAAAAAAAAAAAACAAAAAAAAAAAAACAAAGTAGCAAATAAAGCCCCAAAAATAAAACAAAAGGCAAACCCCCGGAGGCTGACAAGGCTAGGACACGTGGGGACAGTCTAGGACACGTCCAGGTGAAGTGGACCCGATTTTACAGCCGGCGGACTGGTCCGACCAACCACACCTACTGTATGTGGACACTGGTTTTACGGTCAGATGTCCTGAACCGGCCAACCACTGGGACTAGGAGGACTCTAGCGAGGTCCGGCAGGGTGCAGTTCAGGGACAGGCCCAGACAATGACCCTCCATATGCAACATGAACCTGCGCTGCCTGGATGACCACACGGGGGGGCGCAGGGGGTTCTGAGGGAGTCTGGGCGGTGCAGAGACGCAGCTAACTGCCCCCACGCTGACAATCTAAACCCTGCCGAATACCTCTGAGCTCCAGCTCATACGCCACCTACCCTCTACTAAGGGCAGGTGGATACCTTCGTCCCTCACTTTCAGCATGGCTGAAGCATTCAACTGCGAGCGCAATCCCCGTTTCATCACATTGTGTGGTATATATGCTTCAGCCGTGGGACGTGCCTAGCAGGTAGGTGGAAGCCCACGTGTCCAAAAACCTTGTTTACCAAACCCCATACGGCAGCACGACTCGCGGCAGATCAAACCGATCGCCGGGCCAAGAGATGGAAAGACAAGCTTACCGTATGGAGGCAGAGCTAATGACCTGGCACGGATCAATCACCAGACTCACTTTAAAAACAGAGCGCACAGCTGAGTCTGATCCGAATCCTGATTACTAATAAGCAGCCTGCAACGCGATCGCGCATGCAGGCACCAGGTACAGGAAGACTCAGCTGTGCGCTCAAGCCGTACTCAAATGCCGTGCCAGGTTGCCAGATAGTGGATAAACCCACCATCTGGCGCAATGCCTGACACTAACATTAGATCACTGATAGGTAAAGCAATGATTGTAAACAAAATGATTCCTGATAACTACTCTATCTCACTGAAACGTGGATTAGACCATATTAATATTTGGCCTTAAATGAAGCCTCCCCTCCTGCATATATGTATGCTCATAATCACTACCCTAATGGTCATGGGAGAGGAATAGCCACAATTTTTGACAAGGTTTTAGGTGCTACAACTAAATCTCACTAAAAGGCAAATTCCTTCAAAATAATTATTTTAAATATGACTGATCCATCGTTATCTATATCAAAACCAGACCAATTTCAACTTTTCACTATTTATCGACCTCTGGGTCCTTATTCAGATATTCTTCACAATTTTACTAAATTTCTTTCTTGCTTAGTACTTTCAGTAAGGTTCTTATTGGGGTGATTTTAATATGCACTTTGACAATGAGTTAAACCCACTTAAAATTGCTTTTGAGTCCATTCTAAAATCCATGGGTTCAGAATGAGATGGGACCGACCCACTGCTATCATACTTTAGATCTAACATTAACATTGTATTGAAATAGATAATGTTAGTGCTTTCCCACAAAGCAATCTGATCTCCGTTCACTATTTCTTAGTTTTTGAGCCTTTTGTATCTAATCAAATTTGTCTACTGCCTTGTTATCACACCAGGTGCACTATTACATCTGTTACATCCGCTGAGTTTATTAACAACCTACCAGACTTGATATTTCAAATATCTATGGAGCCTGATCAGCTTGAGCATGTAACCAACCAATTAGAATGTCTGTTTTGCTCAACTCTAGATTAAGTTGCTCCTAATAGTATAGTAGCTTACCTTTCCTCTCCAAAATCTGGGAAAAGACTGTTTATCAGCAGCTGTGTACTTACCTCCAAAGTAATGGCATTTACGAAACATTTCAGTCAGGATTTAGGCCCCATTATAGTATTTTAACAGGATTAATTAAAGTACTTAATGTTTTATTAATGTCTTCCAATAATGGATGTGTTTCTTTTCTTGTTCCATTGGATCTAAGTGCATCATTTGATACTATAGATCATGATATTTTATCAACTAGATTAGAAAACACTCTAGGTGTTAAGGGACTGGGACTTGCTTGGTTTAGATACTTTCACTGACCGACACCTGTTTGTTCATGTAAATAATTTACACTCTGACCTCTCAGAAATGAAATGCTTCATTCCACAGGGGTCTGTTTTGGGCCCACTGTTATTTTCTCTGTACATCTGTACTTAACTCCACTAGGCTAATTATTCATAAACATAACATCAGTTTCCACTGCTATGCAGATGATACACATTTTTACATCTCTGCCAAACCAAACTATGTCCTCACAATCAGTAAAATTGAGGATTGTGTAAAGGATATTACAGATTGGATGTCATCTATTTCTCTTTTACCCGACTCAGCTAAAATTGAGGTTTTAATATTTGGACCC
>JAVSBU010335584.1:0-10959 GCA_033118015.1 Loricariichthys derbyi | reverse complement strand
GTTTGAATGACTTCAGCACATCTGCAGCCACAGGACATCACTAGTCTCTCACACTGCTCTGGTGTGATTTTGGTCCAACTCTTCTTCCAGTCTCTTCCACAGTTCTGTGACTGTTGTTTGGCCATAACTTTGTCACCAAGGATTTTCCAGATGTTTTCTATTGGGTTTATATCAGGACTCTGGGATGGTCTGGGATGTGGGTGACCAGTCTTCTTGGGGGACTTGAATGAGTTTGTGATGTTGTGAAGATGCAATATTTTGAAATCACAGACTTGGAACGGCCAGCCTCTCCTGCTATGACTGATAGGTTCACCCCTTTGACCTCCATCTGGACAACCTGCTGCTGGAGGGTTTCAGTCACTTTGGAACAGCTAACCATTTTTGCAACATCTCTAAAGACTGGAAAGTTAGGCTGCCAGTTAAATAGGGCTTGTCAGATAATTAAGGAAATTAACACCATGTGCCAGATTAACACCAATAACTTGCAGGTATCTGAAAGCGTTCTCTAATTTTGATCAGTGCTCTTTTTCTATTCTCTCATTGAAGTTTTATTATGCTGTGCTTTAGAATATATACAGTTCATGAAATAAGCTTAAAATACTGCTATATTACTCCTGTTAGGGTAATTTAACATAGAACTACAAAATGACCTTGACCTTTAGGAAATTGTGTGTTGTTCACTAATTTTGAACTCCAGTGTGTGTCTGTGTATCAGTGCCTCCAAGTAATATTCAACCCCCTGTAGATTTTGCAAATGTACACATTTTGAGTTAACTTAGCATTGACAAATTTGGACTGTAGATGGGCCTGGATATGTGAAATGCACTGCAGGAAAACAAGGATGCTATTTCTCTGATATTTTTTATTTTTTTACAGCACTCAAATAGTGTCAACATGGGAAACACTAAGGAGCATTCCAAGGCCTTCAGAGAACGTCATGGAGGGTCACATGGATGGCAAGGGGTACAAACCTCTTTTCAAGGAGTTGGGCCTCCCTGTCTCCACTGTAGGAAGCATAATTTGGAAGTAGAAGGTTTATGAAACTACTGTTAACCTTCCATGGCCTGGACAGCCTTTCAAAGTTTCCTCTCATGTCTCATGACCGTTTTCCAAACGGTCAAGACTGACCCATGGACAATGAGGAGGGAGCTCCAGGAAGATCTCGTGGTGGTGGGCACATTGTACCATAAGTAACATACTCCATCGCAATGGTCTCCATTTCAGGCAAGCCCGTAAGGTAAGTTTACTTTCAAAGCATCATGTCAAGGCCCATCTAAAATTTACTCATGATCACTTGGAGAACTGTGGGGCAGACTGGTTCAAGGGCCTCTGGTCTGATGAGACCAAGATCAAGGTCTTCGGTGCCAACCACACCTGGATTGTTTGGTGAAAGGATGGGACTGCATACAACCACAAGAATACCATCCCTACAGTCAAGCATGGTGGAGACAGCATTTTTTTCCCTCCTTGCTCTTGGTGAAGGCAGACGTGTTTCTGTGTTCTCTCCTCCCCTAATCTTCCCTGCTTGCATCTACTGTTTCTCGTCTATTGTCTCGCTTTGAGAGACTCTCTCCTGCTGCTCTTCGAACAAAGAAAAATGGAACTTATTCAGTGGCCTCTGAACGCAAGTGGCACGATCTTGATGAGAAGACTGGGTTCGGGGGAACCCGAACTGATTGACGGAACGTTTGCAGCTAGCTACACGATGGATGCCTGGGAGAAGCGGCAGGTCGTGTGCCTGGTGACTCTTTCCATGGAGGATGTAGAGGATGTTTTTCTATTTGGATTTATGATCACAGGATTTTTGCTGATTGGATTAGGTATTGCACTGGTGTATCGAAAATTTTGCGGAATGCAGGCAGCCGTCCAAGGGCTATTTTCATTGCCTGACATGATTAATACAATGACCAGATCGCTTGGTACTCAGACTGTGATTGTTAGTCGCAAGAATGTTTCGATCTTGGAGAAGCTGGTGGATCTGCAGTGGAGTTTGGACAGTCTTAGAGACCACTTGGACAATTTTGAACAGAATGGACGTTCTATTACGGACTAGAGTCAGATTGCTAAAGTATACTCCTGGCAACCCAGTCTGCTTATCTATGATATTCGGCCTCCTATCAGCATGTTCCTTGGCCAAGGTCACAGCTGGAATATAAACAATTACCCAGAAAGGCAACATGCAGAGACTCTCTCTCTCTCCCATTCTTATGCCTTTGTTGCTTCTATGCCTTCGTCCTTGCTTCTCTTGTTATGACTATCCCCCGGTGTGGCAAGATGGGTTCCTTGCTCAGCGCCCAAGTGGATGCAGAACCGAATGGCTGCAGTCTTACACTGGTTTGTCTTTATATCTTTATGTCTTTGAGTATCAGTTTTATGTTGTAAGGTATTTTTGTGCATAACTGTGCAGAGGTGTTTTTTCAGTTCCCAAACTGTATTCATTAATGAACATAGTCTCTGGATGTTTTTTTTTTTCTCCTTCCCTTACCTCATATATTACAAACTATTGGTTATTTGTTTTTCTTTCTTATACTCCTCACCCATTCTGTCTTGCACCTTGTCATATTGTGTGTGTGTGTGGATGGGTTGATGACTAACTTCACTGGTACTTGTGACTAGTGACAATAAAGTGCATATCATCATCATATTATCATGCTGTTGGGCTGCTTTTCAGCCAAGGAGCTTGGCCATCTTGTCCACACCCACGGGAAGATGAATAGCACAGCCTACCTGGAGATTTTGGCCAAAAAACCTCAGCTCCTCCATCAAGGATCTTAAGGTGGGCCGTCATTTCATCTTCCAACAGCATGAAGACCCCAAGCACAGGCCAAGATAATCAAGGCCTGGTTTAAGAGGGAAAAGTTTATGGTGTTGCAGTGGCCTAGTCAGTCTCCTGACCTTAACCCAATTGAAAACCTGTGGAAGGAGCTCAAGATCAACTGCATAAGAGATGCCCAAAGAACCCAGACAACTTAGACGACACAGAACAGTTGAAGTTATACTGAGAATAAGTTACACACAGGTGGACTCTACTAAGTGACTTTAAGGCATTTGGTCACAGTGGATTTTATATAGGGGTATGAAATTACAGGGGGCTGAATACAAATGCATGCCACACTTTTCAGATTTTAATTTATGAACAATTTTACAAACCTTTTCTTTTCACTTCACACATACTTGTTACTTTGTGTTGGTCACAAAATCCAGCATCTAATGTAACCCGGGTTAACAATGACCGCCACAGATGCTGTTAACAAACAGGGTACCAGTGGAAATTGTAGTACTGTTAGTCGAAGACCGTGAGGAGGGAAATGAGTCAGGAGACAGAAAGAGAGGAAAGTCAGGAGTGTAGGACTGAGGGTTGCAACTCTAATTGTGGGGACAAAGACAAAGGTAGAGAGCTGGCTGACATGAAGAAAGAAAGTAGAACAAAATGGAATAGGTGTACTCTTGAAAGAGTAGTTGTAGAGGTGAAAAGAGTGTCAGATAGTGATGTGTCTGAAGGTAGAAGGTCTGATATTGAATCTTGTCAGTGGGTATGCACCACAGGTTGGATGTGATGAAGAGGAAAAAGAGAAGTTCTGGAAGGATCTAGATCAGGGGTTGGCAATCAATACTGCGGCTCCACGTGGCTTGGGAAAATAAATTATAAGTATTTAATTGAAGTCCATTTTATTTGTGTTAGTTCTTTCTTTAAATTTTATTTCTGAATTGCAAGATTATTGTAATCTTGAAATATTAAAATAAAATTATACTTTATTATTTTTCGTCGCTCAAAAAAGCATCACACTTGGAAGCCAGTATACCCGCCAAACCGGAAAAACTCGTGTTTGAAACGTGGAATGCCATCCTCGACACCTACATAAACATGAAGAAATATGCATTTGGAGTCCTGTAGATCTTCAGATCCACATATGTATGTGAGCAGCTATTCTCCACCATGAACTACATTAAAAACAAACACCGGGAAGGAAACGGTGGAGATGAGGATGTGATTGGTGGGTTCAGTGTGAAGGAAAGGAACCAGGAAGGACAGATGGTGGGGGATTTTGCCAAGAAGACGGAAATGACTGTAGTCAACACATTTCCAAAAAAAGGGAGGAACATAGGGTGACAGAGTGGGAGTAGGAGTACACAAGTAGACTACATTCTGTGTAGAACAGGAAACCTGATTGGGGACTGTAAAGTCGTGGTAGGGAAAATCATGGCCAGGCAGCATCGGATGGTGGTGTGCAGAAGGACTTGTGAAGAATAGAAAAAGAGTAAAAGCAGAGAAGACGACCAAATGGTCAGGTTTAGATTGAGCTACATTATGTGCCCAAAGCATGAGGTCATTTGACTACCTGAATATACTGAATGACCAGGTTATTCCATCAATGAATTTTTTTTCTTCCCTGATGGCACAGACATATTCCAAGATAACAATGCCAGGATTCATCAGGTTCAAACTGTGAAACAGTGGTTCAGGGAGCATGAAACGTCATTCTCACACATGGATTGGCCATCAGAGTGTCCAGACCTGAACCCCAGTGAGAATCTTTGGGATGTGCTGGATGATTAAAGATATTTTGCTCAGGCTTTCGTCATTCAGTACTGTGCAGAAAGACCTAGGTATTGTATATTTTTCAATTTATATTCTGACACCAAAATGGTGGTGTGTAAGATGAAGGATACTGATGAGCTACTGTCTCTGACTTTATATCTACAATATATAAGGTAAATGTCTCTAATGGAGTGAACATTGATAAAAAAAACTCCATCAGCTCTGCTGTGTCTGATTCAATCATGCCAGCTCAACACACACCAACCCATCAGTGTCACTGCAGAGCAGAGAATGAGCTACCACCCAAATAGTGCCTGAGTGCCTGTGCTGGTCCTGGTTGACCTAAACATTAGCCACTCTTGATTAGAAGGCATAGCAGCCTGACTACATATCCCCCATCTAATTTCACAAAGCTGGTCAGGAAAAATGGGGTAAAATCCCAAAATACAGGTGTGCAAAAGTTAGAGAACTTTACCCAAATAGACTCAAAGCTGTAAAAATCTGTCAAGGAGAATTCTATATAGTACAGATTTAAAGGTCTAAATACTTATGCAAATGAAAGTTTTTGATTTTAATACATTTGTAAAGACAAAATTTTAATTTTGTCATCATGGATTGAGTGTAGATCAATTCGTAACAGCAGCTTCATTTAAAATTCATCTACAGATTTACAAAGTAAATCTTGAAGCTTACAATCACTATAAGAAATACTACAAGTATCAAAGTGCTATATTGATATTTTATTGAACTGCAAATCAAACGAGACAACATGCTCTATACTCCAATTCATTATTGTAACAGTAAATTAATATTAGAAACTAAAAATTAAGATAAAAAAAAGCTTTTAACCATTATTTGTAGATTTGAGCTTTTACCTCTCTACCAAATGTAGGGTCTCGCATACTAGTATGTGTCCTCTTGTTCTTTAGTTCTCTGCTGTCTTACAGTGTTTTCCTTCTACTGAAAAAAAAACTACAAAATAAACAAATAATCACCTCATATATAAAACAAACGTTTGGTTACTTTGTGATTGGAGGTAATTTGAGTCTGTACACAGTGGTCAGAAGGCAACTGGAACTTCATCTCAATAAACAACGAGAGAAGGTCACAGACTATAAACTTTTGTCCTTATTAGCCTCAAAAGTACTGTAACAATACTATGTAAATGACCCATTGCGTGATTTGTTTGCTTGCATCGCTTTTTTTGGCAGTTCACTCTGATGTGACTTCAATAGTTATTACAAATAGATATTTTAAACACTTTTTAAAAGTTGCCTCTTTTACAGGCCATGTTCCCTTAGATATTTTTTATTTTGAAAAGAAAAAAAATTAAACAAATGCATTTAATTGCACTTTATCTGCAGGTTGTTAAACAAAACGAAACAACAACAAAAAAACATTTTCTCACTGTAATTACCATTTGTAATCCAAATCAATTGCTCTTGTGCATTGCGTCTACTGAAAATTATATGAATGCATAAAACACACATCCTGGTATAAATTCATTTTAAATTCTAGCAACTATATTGTTAAACAAAACTGAATGATTGGATGGAAAGCACTGACCCGAAAGTACAATTAAATCAGCTGTAATATAAAAAATTTGAAAGCAATATCCATCTTATCCATCTATTCACACAAGGAAATGGTTTCGTTTCATAGTATATTTTCAAACATTTCTCCACAGTGTGCATTTAACTCCTTACTCTTTTTTTTTTTTAAATGGACTATTGATAATTCAAAAGGACTACTACATATAAAACAAAAGAATAAATACACTATTATTTATATAAACAGTAGGCCCCTCATTTTTCCAAGAGAAAAAGGTTCAAGAATATGGTCAACATCAGCTTACATTTATTTTACAAGCTGACTGGTTAAAACTGTGATCCTCATAATCCTATTGTATTTTTTCATATATTTAAGTCTAATTTGATAAATCATAATCAATACTCTGACAATATTTATGACTCTACAGAATGTTAGAGGGTTTTAATTTTTTAACATTCTTTTTATTGGGTGGGCTTTAAATTAAGAAAGACTGCACACTGAACACAAGAACGCATAGTCCTTAATCCCACACTAATAAAACAATCACCAAGTCTGGTCCCTTTCTGATGTTGACTGATATTTAAATAACCAAGTTCCATATTAATTAGCGCAAAAGTAATAATAAGAACTAACCCCCTTATTTATACTAACAAGAGATGTAGTCCAAATTTAATTGAAGCATTCTTCATTTAAACCTGGCTAGTCAACATTACACATTGCTTTTTATTAAGTGTCGCTCTGGCTCAGTATACAGTTATAGAATATGCTGAGTAAAGCGATCCTTGCTGCATGTAGTCAGCAATGAAGTGAGTAGTTTGATGCAATGTATTATCCTTTTACCCCTCCTACAGTCCTTCTGTCCTTCTGTCCATACAGGTGCACGTTCTGCTTCATTTGCGATCATCAATGGTTTTGATGAATTCCACAGCAGCTGTGAATTGCATCCACCAGTAGCAGTCCTCCCCACTTAGCTGGCTTGCATAAAAATTATTGATGTACTGAATAGTGGACAGCAGACAGGGTGGGTTTGCCTGGAAGGTGGAATGGAGGACGAGAATGAGATTTATATAATCATGTTAGCACAAGTCCAACTTGATAGATCATATAATAAAGGTCAATAGAAATGTTACAAAGCAAGGAGCAGTTGCAAAAGTTGGAGGATGGAGAGCAAGTATCTGTATAATAAAATATAAATACTGTATAGAAATGCTTTTGTTTCGGCTTTCAGACAGTGTTAAGACCCAAGTCTAGAAAAAAAATTATGGATTACTTAACATTTAAAAGTTGGAAAGGGAATTCATTTATAATATATTCTTCACAGAATTCCAACTCTGGGATAAAGGGAGCCAGGGCCTAACCAGCAGCAGAGGAAGCAAGGCAGGAACAAACCCTTGACAGTGCAGTGTCATAAGCTCACAATCATGCTTACAGGTACATTCCAAAAATTTGAATATCGGGATATTTTTGTATACTAAGGCCAGACTTTTTTTTATTTCTTGTTTGGCAGATTTCTGTGATGAAAACCTAAATACAGCGGTTGCAATAAAAAATAAAAATAAAATTTCACTTTAGAATTTATTTCTTTAATTTTCAAATAGTGAACATCAGGAGCCAAACCACTATAGACCCCTTGCAGATGACGTCATCGCACTTCCATTCCGCCATGTTGGAAGGCTATATTGTGTAGTATTGCATACATAATGCACACTTGGTCTGTCATTTTTCAATAAAAATTTCAATAAAAAATGTCAGGTGTTTGTGTTATTGTAGGTTATAGCAATCGTAAAGACAGGGAGAAAGATCACGGTTTCTTCAGGCTTCCAGCTGCCATTAAACACGAATAATTTGGCTCTCACAGATAGCTCACTATGACCTCACTACTGAAGGGAGCCTGAAAAACTTACATTTATGTTTTGATCACTTCATTAATGGCAAGAACATTTTTAAGAAGTTATGATGTCAACATGTTCAAGAATTAAATTTATGCTCTGGTATAAGTTGTATCGCATTTCCGTGCCGAATAATATTTACTTTGATTCCACAACATGACCACGATACATTCAACTATCAATACTCGGACAAGGTATATATTTTTATTAATTTTCGAAGCAGTTAGAATTGTTAACAGAAAGGTGTTTAAGTTGCGTGTAGCTAACTAGTAAAACACACGTACGTACGTACGTAGAGACACACAAAAAACGTTATTCCTACGATAAACGCAGCTCCATCCACTTACCTTCTTTAACACCAGGGAGTTTATTCCTGCCAATAGTTATATCCTCCATTACACAGAACACTTTCTATTTTGAAAAACTAATTAAATGATATAATAAACTTAGCGACTGGTTTCGACTTACCACAGAAGCAAGACAGGAGTTAAATGCTTATGGAACATACATTGCGGGGTTGGGTCTCACTTTCTTGTGTCGCGACACTACACTACATTAAGGTTTACTTCTTCTTTCCTTGCGGTTCAAGTCCCACTTGATGCAGGATGCAGCATACCTTCTTCTATTTCCACTATATTAAGCTTTTGTCGATAAAAGTTTATCCTCCGGTCGCAATTGTCGCTGATATACGCTCTCGTACACATATACACTATAGTCCGCCATGTTGGCCCTCAGTCCCTCAGCCATCGACCTTGTGGCATGGTGCTGATGCCTGTCTAATAGGGTTCAGCTGTGTCTGAGTGTTTATAAGGCAGGAGCAGGCTTTTGAGCAACGAGCTGGCATTGAAGCAGTTATGCTCTGCTTGAGAGGGATTGCACGCCACGCCATAGGCAGAAGCCACGACTGGAGCAAGAGTGGCATGTTTAGACACTCAGCCACAGCTGAACTCTATTAGACGTGCATCAGCAATAAGAACCCGCTAATCGCGGCCGCTTAAAGACAAGTTTTAAATTGCTGTGTTTAACTATGCAATTTTTTTTTCCCGAAAATGTGAAAAACTAACATCGGCGGATCCACCAAACAAGTAATTAAAAAAGTCTGGCCTAAATGCATCCAAACTAATTTTTAGCATGAGATTAAGCTAATTCAACGAAAGGGGAATTTCTTGTACCTCTTTTTATTCCTCTTTAACAGGGGTGTCAATAATTGTTGTGGGGAGTGTTTGTTTACTCTGTAGTTCTACAATTACAAACTGCAGTCCAGCTGTTGCTCTGCGTACATCGTTAGCTCCCTCTTACCCTGTTAGTCCCCACAGGACCACCACCATTGTCACTGCTGGACTGTGAATAGTCCACCTAGCAAAAACATCCAGCAATGACGAAGGATACAAACTGTGCAGCAGTAGATGTGGATCAGAGACTGATTAAACATCTACGAGCTGGAACAGTAAGAAGTGTGTATTTAACATAGAGCACAATGAGTAGGTACGGTGTTTGAACACTCCAGCAGCACTGCTGTGTCTTATCCACTCGTACCATGGCATTACATATTAACAAAACAAGGTCACTACAGTGCTGAAACTGATCCACCAACAAAAATCATACCTCACTTTCTGGGGGTCTTGATTATTGAACAATGCAGAGGAACAGATGGACAGTCTGTAACTGTAACACCACAAAGTGCATCTACAGTAAACCCCCTGTATTTGCGGGAGTTAAGAACCATCACTTAATGCGAATAGAATAATCCCCCCCCCGAAAGTGCTTATAAGTCCCTATTTTGATGGTTAAATCCAACCATCTGAGAATGTGGTTGAGCTTGGCATCACTGTCGTGGCTGTGCGTTCGCAATGCGTTATGTATCAACCAATGTTGTATCAACCTTGTAGAGCCATCCGAATGCCAGCCAATAACATTCGAGTATTGGAGCGAACATGCATGCACCCAACTGTTGCACCATCTACAAGACGCCAGTAGAAGTTGGGATATGCCTTTGAAATGGCTCATGGAAACCCTCAAATAACGAGTACATATTTTTCTATGGAACAAACTGCGAATGTGTGGATTTTCAGTGTATAACAAGTAGATACATTCCATAGAAAATTCCATGAATGGGTAAATTCACGAATGCTGAACCACAAAGAGGCAGGGATCTAATGTATATGGTTAAGTGGAACTGATAAAATTGAATGTAGAAACAAGGAGGTGGTTTTAATGTTATGGCTGATCGGCCTAAGCGTAAACAAGATATTTTGTTCAGTCAAGCATGGAATTTTGCATGATTTTGGTTCAACTCACCCTTATGAGGACAAACACAAGCACAGGGACAAAATCATCAGCTCCAGGAACAGCATCCTCATTGGCCAGGCTAAGAAGATTCATGATGGTGGAACACATGCGCAGGATGCATTGCACTTTGTCTCGTGGCGTCTTATATGCATTGATTGTCTTGATCTCTGCCTGCGCTGAAGGCCATGGAGCCTCCTTCAAATACACCTAGAACCACACAAAACCAAAACAAATTTTACACTTGAAATCAAGGGAGACGCTTTTGGTTATATTAACTTAGTGCACTGCACAGTCACGCAGCAAGACAACAACTTTATGCACATAAATCCATCTACCAAAGTTTGGTTATTAAAAGAATAATGCTCATGTTTTAAGTCCTAACTTTAGTCCAGGAGAAATGTTATGGAAAGACCTGAAGCAAGGAGGTCAAGTGAGAAAACCCAGCGACATCCCATTGTTGAAGCAGTTACGTATGGCGGAATGGGTAAAAATCCCTCCAAGCCAATTGGCAGCGTAAATCAAGAGTTACCACATTCAGCTAGCATTTAAGCCCCATTCTCACATAGCAGAATTTTGTCCTGGGCTGTCGTGGGTCAAAAAAAACACGACATTTACCACAAAATTCAAGTAAAAAGGGGGCAGAGAATAGTATGCAAATTATCCTACCATTAAACCTCGCCAGGTGCCGTA
>JAVSBU010335560.1:0-10964 GCA_033118015.1 Loricariichthys derbyi | reverse complement strand
TCTGAGTGCAGCCTTTGACACTATTTCTCATACTACTATCCTTCTTAACAGATTATCCTCCATAGGCATAAACCATATCGCTCTTGACTGGTTTCATTCATATCTCTCAGGCCGCACTCAGTTCATCCAACTCAAATCCTTCAGGTCTCAGTCTTCCCCTGTTTCTTCTGGTGTACCCCTGGGGTCTGTGCTGGGGCCCCTTCTTTTCATCATTTACCTTTTGCCCCTTGGCAATATATTCCGCACATCTAACATCGATTTCCACTGCTATGCGGATGATACCCAGCTCTACCTATCTAGTAAACCAAGTACTCTGTTTCCACCCTCATCCCTTTCAAACTGTCTATCTAAAATAAAAACCTGGTTCACCTCTAATTTCCTAAAACTTAAAAGTGATAAAACTGAAATGCTGCTCTGCAGTTCAAAATCCACACTATCTAAAGTTGACCGTTTTTCCATCCCAATCGACACCTCCCTAGTCTCCCCCTCACCTCAGGTTAAGAGTCTGGGTGTCATCCTAGATAGCTCTTTCTCTTTTAACTCTCCCATCAGTAATATAACCCGGTCTGCATATTTTCATCTTTGTAACATCAATTGTCTATGCCCCTCCCTCACCCCCCGTTTTGCACCAATTCTTGTTCATAGCCTTGCTACATCTCATATTGACTATTGTAAGTCTCTCCTCTTTGGCCTTCCTCATAAATCCCTCCAGTTCAGAATGCAGTTGCTAGAATTATTTCTAAAACTCATTCATTTCATCACATTACACGTGTCCTTCAACAACTCCACTGGCTTCCTGTTAAATATAGAATCAATTTCAAAATCCTTCTCTATACATTCAAGGCCCCACCTTATCTGTCAAATCTTCTCAATTTTGTTTCTTCCCCCTGCTCGCTCAGATCCTCCTCTTCCATCCATCTCTCTGTGGCTTTTGCTCGTCTGAGTACTATGGGGAGCAGAGCTTTCAACCACTTTGCTCCCAAACTCTGTAACTCCCTCCCACCCGACATCCTTGATATTGATTCTCTACCTCTTTTTAAATCTAGACTCAAAACTCACCTGTTCAAAATAGCTTATTCTCTGTGATTTCCACACTGTCTCTTGTATGTTGTGTCCTTGTAACAAGGAGGCTGCTTCTAAGTTTGAAAAGCAGCCTCAATCGTGGGGTCTTTAGGTTGATGAACACCTAATAGGGATCAGCTGTATCTGAGGATTTAGAAGGCAGAAGCAGGCATTAGAGCAACGAGCTGGCATTGTGGCATTTATGCCCTGCTTGAGAGGGATCGCACGCCACTCGTGTTCCAGTCCTGGCTTCTGCCTATGGCATGGCTTGGAGCAGCGAGGCTAGAAGGCGCACTAATCTCATCCTGTTGTTCTTTGTATTTCAGATGCTGTTCCTAGGGACCGAGGCACGCCCTATCTTGTTTACCCAGAGGGAGTTAGGTACCCTAAAGGTACCTTAGTAGAGGGTAGGTGGTGTACGGGCTGGAGCTTGGAGTTAATGTTAGGGCTTGTAGACTGAGAAGGCAAAGGGGATTCCCTCTGGTGTCGTAAGCCCCCCCCCCCATTTCCAAGCTGACCAGTGAGTATAAGTGTTTTTTTCTTTCTCTCAGAGTCCTATGTTAGTGGAGTATTTTGAGCGATTCGCCCACTTATTTATTTATTTATGTATTTATTATTTTTCATGGGCTCATTTATTCCACTTCCTTTGTTTAGAGTTATAGAGTGATTGTTTCCAGAGTTATAGAGTGATTGTTTCCAGAGTTATAGAGCGATTGTTTGCAGAGTTATAGAGCGATTGTTTGCAGAGTTATAGAGCGATTGTTTGCAGAGTTATAGAGCGATTGTTTCCAGAGTTATAGAGCGATTGTTTCCAGAGTTATAGAGCGATTGTTTCCAGAGTTATAGAGTGATTGTTTTGTGATACAGAGTGATTGTTTCCAGTGATACAGAGTGTTTGTTTCCAGTGATACAGAGTGTTTATTTCCAGTGATACAGGGTGTTTGTTTCCAGAGATTCAGAGTGTTTGTTTCCAGAGATACAGTGAGTTTGTTTCCAGAGATTCAGAGAGTTTGTTTCCAGAGATTCAGAGAGTTTGTTTCCAGAGATTCAGAGAGTTTGTTTGTCAGAGATTCCAGAGATTGAGTGAGTTTGTATCCAGAGTTATAGAGTGAGTTCATATCCAGAGTTATAGAGAGGTTTTTTGAGAACTGGGGGTCAGCTTTGGGGGCGTCAAGTGTCGCCCCCTTGGGTTATGTAACGAGGAGGTTGCTTATACGTTTGAAAAGCAGCCTCACTCATGGGGTCTTTAGGCGGCCATGCCACGATTAGCGGGCTCTTATTGCCACCTAGCAGCGTGGCGCTGATGCACGCCTAATAGGGATCAGCTGTAGCTGAGGATTTATAAGGCAGAAGCAGGCATTAGAGCAACGAGCTGGCATTGTGGTGTTTACGCCCTGCTTGTGTAAGGCGCTTATAAATAAAATGAATTATTATTATTATTATTATTATTATTATTATTATTATTATTATTATTATTATGAATTGTTTCGTAATTGCTGTTTCTTTGGAGGTAACTGCACAGCTGTTGATAAATAGCCTTTTCAAGGATTTTAATGAGGAAAGGTATATTTGAAATTGGTCTATAGTTGGTTCCAAAGGTTGGTATAGCCAGGGGTGGTAGTGGGGACAAGCCCCCACGCCCTATAAAATGCTCCTTAGGTGCATATCTCAGATAGCCTCTGACAACCAAGTCCAACTCCTGGCCTTGTTGTGCAGCTTAGCTACTAAGCATTGCAGAACTGTTGCTACTGACAGGAGAAGGGGCAAAGGCGGACCTCTGACGCATACAAACCAGTTGCTTCGGGCAGATGGGGGCTCGTCAACTATGGATGGTAGCCTATCTAGGAGAAGCAAAACTCTGATCTCAAACGTCCACTGCCTTGTGGCACACCTGCATATGGGAAAGGCTAAGGGAATAAACCCCTACAGAAAATCCAGAGCTGGAGTCCCTAAGGCCGCCTGACATTGTATCGTCATCACCGGCAACTCCTGTGATGCATCTGGAGCCAAGCTGTATCGACGTGTCATTCCCTTGGATCCACCAGATGCATGGAGAGGGGGGGTGTGCTGCATGGGCAACAGCTGACCCTCCATATTCCCCTGCCCACACTCTGTAGCTCCACTGGAGAGGACACTTCAGTGTCATTGCAAGATGCCGGCACAACATGGGAGAGGACAGATACCAGTTATAAGTTCGTCCGATTGGTGAAGGAAATGAGCGCCAGTGATCAACCCCATTAGTGCTAACACCCACCTTAAGCTGTGCAGCCCCAGCCAGTAAGGTGCTGTCTTGCCATGGCTTTCCTGCTCCACTGGGTGCATGGGGATTAGAGAGTCATCTTGAAAAGTGGGCCACAAAATCAGGCAAGATGAAAAAGAAAAACACATCCATTTCTTTGTATTGCTAGCTGGAATGTCAGGACCATGTGTCCCGGTCTATCTGCAGACCTTCAGCAGATCGACAATGCAAAGAAGACTGCCATCATCGACAGAGCTCTCCCAGCTGAACATCGACATCGCATGCCTACAGGAGACCTGACTGGCTGACAATGGCACCATCAAAGTAGCAAACTACATGTTATATTGTCAGGGGAATCATACGGACAAACCGAAGCTGTATGGTGTTGGCTTCACAGTGAAGAACACCTTTGTTAACTTCACTGAGCCTCCCACAGCAGGCTCAGAGAGAATCCTCATCCTCCATCTGTCAACATCCTCAGGCCCAGCCAACATCTTCAGCATGTACGTCCCAACCTGTTCCACCACTGAGGAAAAAGATCAGTTCTACCAGGCAATAGATGAAGCGATATATAGGATCCCCAGCACTGAAGGTCTTTACCCTCTTAGAGACTTCAATGCTAGAGTGGGAGCTGACCACAAGGCCTGGCCTTCCTGCCTTGGAAGCTTTGTGCAGGGCAAGATCAACGAGAACGGCCAGAGACTGCTGGAGTTTTCCTGCTACCATGGCCTATGCGTGACCAACACCCTCTTAAACTGCAAGGAGATCCATCAGATGTCGTTGAGGCACCTGTGCTCCTGCCACTGGGACCAGCTTGATTTAGCCATTACCAGATACGCAAATCTTGCCAGCATCCTCCTCACCCACGGTTACCACAGTGCAGACTGCGACACGGATCACTCCCTCATTGCCAGCAAGGTGCATGTATCACCAAAGAAATTGCACCACTCAAAGAAGAAGGGTCACCCCTGCATCAACACCTGCTGTGACAGCAACCCAGAGCAAACCCAGCAGTTGATCAGCAAGAAGCCCTTCCTGTGGAAACATCTGCAGATGACACCATCAACACCAAGTGGCCTCGTCTCCGCGACGCTGTGTACAACTCTGCCATCACCACCTACAGGAAGAAAGAGTGGAAGAATGCTGACTGGTATGAGGTCCATTTGGAGGAAATGGAGCCTGCAACTGAGGCGAAGAGGAAGGCCCTTCTGGCTTACAAAGCCAAACCCTGCCCCAATACTCTACAAGCCCTCAGGTCTGCTAGGAACAATGCCCAGCAGACTGCCTGCCATTGTACCAACACCTATTGGCTGAACCTCTGCAGCAGTATACAGTCAGCTGCCAAGACATGTAATGCACGAGGGATGTATGAGGGCATCAAGAAGGCAATGAGCCCAACCCCTACCAAGACCACTCTGCTCAAATCCAAGATGGTTGAGGTCATCATTGATCAGGAGAACAGAGGCAGCGGTGGACCGAGCACTACCTCGAGCTGTATGTGATGCTGAACACTGTCACAGACACTGCTCTCAATGACATCCTAGACCTGCCAGTCATGGAGGAGCTACCGTGGAAGAGCTCAGCAAAGCCATTGACTGCCTTGCTTGTGGGAAGGCCCCTGGGACCGATGGAATTCCACCAGAGGTCCTAAAGAGCGAAAAACCAGCCCTGCTCCAGCCGCTGCATGACCTTCTTTGCCTCTGTTGGGAACAGGGTTACATTCCCCAGAACATGCAAGATGCCAACATAGTCACTTTGTACAAAAACAAAGGAGACCACAGTGACTGCAACAACTATCGGGGCATCTCCCTCCTCAGTATCATTGGCAAGGTGTTCGCCCGCATCGTCTTAGCGCACCTGCAGCCCCTTGCCTCCCGCATCTACCTAGAGTCCCAGTGTGACTTCAGGACTGGCCTGTCAACAGTGGACATGATCTTCTCACTATGCCAGCTGCAGGAGAAGTGTAACAAAGGCATTTGACCTGGTTAGTCTGGAGCAGACTCTTCAGTTTGCTGCAGGTACCACCTGCACCTGCTCACAGTTGTCATGTCAATCCACAAGAATATGCACAGCACAGTCTGCTACAACGGAGCAATGATCGAGGCCTTTCCAGTCAGCAGCGGAGTAAAGCAGGGATGCATCCTTGCCCCGACACTCTTTGGCATCTTCTTCTCCCTGCTCCTTCAGTAAACCTTCAAGGTCTGCAGCGAGGGTGTTTACATTCATACCAGGTCCGACGGCAAGCTCTACAACATCACCCGTCTTCGCGCCAAGTCCAAAGTAACAGAGGTACTCATCCATGAGATGCTCTTTGCTGACGACACAGCCTTGACGTCACACACAGAAGATGGCCTGCAGCAGCTTGTCAGTCGCCTCTCCCATGCCTGCAAGGAGTTCAGGCTAACCATCAGCCTTAAGAAGATGAATATCATGGCACAGGGCACAGAGATCCCACCAAATATCGCCATTGACGGATATAGCCTGGAAGTTGTCAAGAACTTCCACCACCTTGTAGATGGATTTAAGATCAGCCACGTGTGTCCCCTGAGGACATCTCTGATCCCAGACCTACCCTCTGGTATGATCTGTGATCAGTTTTAGTAAAACATACATCTCTCCCTTTGTGGAGACTCAGGAGAGATCTGTATGGAATAAAACTCTAACTAACAAAATATATTATATTAGTATCAGGATAAGGTGCTTATTATTAAATGGTATGAGATAAAAAAAATTATTTTTATTACAGAAAATTGTCTTACAAAGTACTCTTATAATGTAAAAGTGTATGGTAATAAAATAGAAAATACAGAACATAAGAACATAACAAAATAAAGAATATAATAAGTAGATGACAGAATAAAGCAGAAAAAAATAAATAAGAGAAGCATAAATAAAATGGAGAATGAGAATATAATAAATTAAATGGTGAATATAAGATAATATAGAATATATTAATTTAAGTAGAGAATATGATAAATAAAATGCAAAATATAATACAATGGAGAATTTTTAAGAAATAAAATATATACATATGAAGAATATAAATAAAATAATAACATAAAAAATAACAACACTATAATATAATATAAAACATACAGTACAGTGTAATATAATAATATATTTGAATTTGAATATTTGAAAATTAGAAATTTGTTTTCAAATATTTTCGAGGTGTTCTGATGTGAGATATGAATTCCTACTGCTATGTGCTGGAAGTAGAGTGAGAATATTTCATCTCCACAGATTGTAATGATTCTCTGTAAACTGCAGATCCTGTGCTTCTGAGGTGAAATGAATCGACCTATTTGTTTGTCGTTGCTTTGTGAATCGGAGCATCTGCAGCTTCATTAATCAAGCCATCCCAGTGCCACCCTCATACACGCAGGCACCAACATCGTGCCAAAACAACACAGAGCACCACGACCACAATATGTTTTATCTAGAACCTTTTAGCTAGCTAGAGCCTCCAAATCCCAAGTGCACCCCCCACTCTGCTCTGCTCATATGCTCGTGAGGGGTATTAATACTTTGGAAAAAGCATCGAAGGCCATCTTCTCTTTCATGCCGACCCCCCTCATACCATACTGTCACTCAGAACCCCTTCTTCATCCATCATTTCAGGGCTCTTGCCCTTCATTTTCAAATGTGACATTGGTGGAACTCTGCACTCCTCTTCCTGTTCCTTTTGGACCAATTCTCTATGGTGACGCCTTCCCCGGCCCCGTCGCAGATGGACAGGGCCGAGTGGGACCAATCCAACCAGATTATCCAGGGTGAATGGGCAAGCAGGTGTGAAAACAAATGAAGGATAAAGAAGGAGGAGAGAAAAGGAAGGACTCACGTTTTGGAGCAGGATAGCATGACGCAGTTGCAAGGTCATTTGTCTGATCGTGTTCCATTAATCACTGTCACAAGGTCTTCAGCTCAGGGTTCTCCGAGCCACTCGATCACATCTTGCAAAAAAAAATAGTTTGAAGCATTCAGCAACTTTTTATTTGTGGCAGATCAAGAGCTCTGTTTGTTTACACAAGAGGACAAGAGGAAAGCTGAGAAAGTAAACCAGCCACTAGGGATCACTATCCAGTGTATCTGTTATGCCGGTCCCAAGCCCAGATTAATGGTGGGGGTTGTGTCTGGAAAGGCATCCGACGTAAAACACTTTGCCAAAACTAACATGCGAGTTCATCTAACCGACATCACCGTTGATCGAAGACTACGAGGAGGGAGGCGAGTGGGGGGACGGGGGAGAGGAGGGTCAGGAGTGTAGGACTGAGGGTGGCAACTCTGCAGTTGCCGGGAAGGAGGGCCAGAGAGGGGATGTATGGATGCAGTTGGAGAGGATATGGAGGTGGAGGGGGACGGAGGATGCGGCGGACGGGGTGGGATGGAAGATGACTCACTGTGGTGACCCCTGAACAAGGAAAAGCCAAAAGAAAAAGAAGAAAGAAGAAGGAAAGCTGAAAAAGTCAGTCCAGACTGTCTGACCCAAATTCAAAAGCAGTCTGTGAGATATAATTCAACCAATGGCCTGCTTTCATAACTGCATGGGTTCCTGCAAGCGCTCCCCACCATACCAAAAACATGCTTTAGGTCAGGAGATATCTCTAAAGTGTCCCAGTGCTAGTTAGAGTGAGTGTTGGTCCAATGTAGCACTTTGTCTATGAATATGAGCTGGACAAAGTGCAGAGGTGGTAAGTAAGACTCCAAGGACTTCGTTATTGTACTTAAATATTTTTTGGTATCTGTACTGTACTTATTTCTGTAACTTAATACTTTTTTTATGTTTTATTCACTATATTTTTTATAAAAGCGGCTTAACTGCATTTAACTGCATCATGCTCAAAAATGTTTTTCCTCACCAATATTTTTAAATAAAGAATATGATAAATAAAATATAGAATATAATTAAAATAGAGAATGCAATAAAATAAACAGAGAATATAATACATTAAATGGAGAATAAATAAAATAATAAAATAAATAGAAAATGTAACAACAGAAGAGAGAATATCAACTAGAGAAAATAATACATGAGAGGGAATATAATAAATATATATATAAATATATATATTAAAATATAATAAAATAAATAAAGAATATAATACATTAGAGGCAATAAATTTGAGAATCTAATAAATATAATAGAGAATACAATAATTTACAGTAAATTGAGAATATAACAAAATGCGGAATATAATAAAATGAATAGAGAATTTAATTAATAGAAGAGAGTGAAAATGGAGAATATAATCCATTCAACTTAAAAAGGGTAAGGTCATGTTCTGTTTTCTATGAATGATAAAAGTTAGTTATTGGTGAGTGCAGGAACCAATTAGAAACATTTATGTTATTACTGGGGGGTGCTCTGCATTTGACCAGCTTTACAGAACGGATTGTGATTGTGACTGTATTTATCAATATTTTTAAAAAATTTTTAGTTAGTGCAAATTTAATGAAGTACAATTCAGAAAGGTTTATACTTGACACATTGAAACTAGAGCAAATGTGCATGCCAAAAATGACACAGCATCAACACATCATTAATATTAACTTGTCCCTTGATTTTGAAGAATATGTTGCAGAACAGGTACGACTCTAGAGCCATTTATGATACTCAGAAAATTAAAAATTTCTGAGAATATTGAAACAATACTGTATATATAAGATATTTTTAAAGTCTTTTTAAATTATGTAACGTGGATAAAAGAAGAGCTGCTCTAAAAAGTCTACAATAATCAATAATTACTATATTTTGAGTTCAATATCAGGATTTATGCATTACTGAATACTACCATGTCTAGTTATGAGAGATTTAGCAGCATGTATTACATTATCCAAAGTATTTTACATATTTTGATTCCTCTTTGACCATTTTGTATGACTTTCTGCAAACTGGCCTGAGTGCCATGGATCTGTCCCTAAATTGAATTAGGTTTTTTAAAGAAGTACAACTATTTACTATTTTACTCTAAGTACTTTTAGTAGTGTGTAGCGTTATACTCTAATTGATTAAAGTGTATAAACCAACTTTTACCCAAGTATTTTTTTCAGATTAGTAACACTTTTATTAAACTAAAGAATTAGTGCATTTCTGCCATCTCTGTGTAAATCATAACAAAAACTTGACCATCCGTGCAAATGGTTGAACTGCAGGCCTGAAAACTCAGACAGAACTTCAGAACGACTTGGAGATTTGGTAGGAAGTACGTTAGCTTGTGTCACGTCTGACTGACCGTACAATTCAGCCACCAGCCTGTTATTAATCATTACAGAGCTGCAAAATAGGAACAGAATTGGAATAAACATCTGAAGGTTCCCTCAGGTTAAGAACCAACAGGTGCCTGGTCCCAATTGGAGATCAGAGATTACATTTGAGCGGCAGCAGCATGGGGAGTGATTTATAAATAAACCCCTCTGATCCTGAACGACACGCTCTGGGGCATGACGTGAGCCTGTGCAGTGTTGGCACACCAAATGCCATTCCACAGCCATGACCAGAGCAATGCTTATTGAAGATGTAATTGCCCCCTCCCACCTCCCAGCTCTTGTTATCTGGTTATTCTTGGACATGGAGGCTTATCTTTTCATCCGTCTCTGTCATGTAATGGTTTCTCATTATATTCAGGGCATGTGGGCCAACTCATGAGCTCACAAACCACATATCAGAGAGAAGTAGTCATGAGACGGTGAATGGAGGGGGGTGCCTTATTCATTTGGGCTTTTGGATGAGGTGCATTATCCTGTTGGAAAGAGCCATCAGAAGATGGTACACTGTGGAAATAAAGGGGTACACATGGTCAGAAACAGTAGGAAGGCTGTGGGGAAAGCTCATTTGGTATTTAGGAGCTCAAAGTGTCCAAGAAAATCATACCATCACACTAGCAACAGCCTGAACCACTGATGAAGGCAGGATGGGTCCATGCTTTCATGTCGGTTATGCCACATTCTGATCCAACCATCCAGCAGAGGTCTAAACTCATAAAACCAGACAACATTTTTTCTGATCTTCTGTCCTATTGTAGCTTCGGTTGCCAGTTCTTTGTCTGTTGTCTTTCTGTCAGCTCTCAGAACTGTCCTCACTAGATATTTTATCCTTTTTGGATCCTTCTTACTAAACCCTAGAGATGGTGTTGTGTGTGAAAATCATAGTAGAGCAGCAGTTTCTGAAACAAGAGCACTGTTTGATTCAACAGGTCGTCATGATCATGTCTACATCTCTAAATACACAATCAAGATCCTGCTGAAGAAAAACAGCACCACCTTGTCAATGACCCACCTCCGTGCTTTACTGTGGGGATGGTATTCTTCTAGTCATAAACTTGGCCTTTCGCAGTTCCCGTTCCAGTTTAGTTTCATCAGTCCATATAACTGTCTTCCAAAACTATATAGCCTTATTCAAATGGCTCCTGGCATATTCTAGTCAACTTTTTATGTTCCTTGTGGTTAACATGGAATATGGTGTTTTCAGATGATGTTGTGATCTGTAGTGAGAACAAGGAACAGGTGGAAGATAATTTGGAGAGGTGGAGATATGCACTTGAAAGAAGAGTAATGACAGTCAGCCGTAGCAAGACAGAGTACATGTATGTGAGTGAGAGGGAGACAGGTGGAACAGTGAGGCTACAAGGAGCAGAGGTCACAAAGGTGCAGAACTTCAAGTACT
>JAVSBU010335551.1:0-10964 GCA_033118015.1 Loricariichthys derbyi | reverse complement strand
GAAAGCTTAAAATGAACACATGGAAATGAACTTATATGTAATTATATTATATTAATATCACGAAAATGTATTAATATTATGAGGAAAATGTAATATATCAATATTAAAAGCCCTGAATTCATACAGTCTGGGCTAGGGGCGAGGCAAAATTTGCATATGTTCATTTTGCCTTTCAAAACGCGGCATACTGGGGGTATTCGGCGTCGCTCGGACATTCTCGATGACTTTTTAATGAAGTTTGGCATGGGATTTGAGGTACAATCATGACACTCTGAAATGTATGCGGGACCTGGCGAGGTTTAACGGTAGGATAATTTGCATACTATTCTACACCCCCTTTTTATTTGAATTTTATTGTTATGTCATGGTTTTTTGACCCACAACAGCACAGGCCAAAATACTGCTATGTGAGAATGGGGTATAACACAAACATGTCTTGCAAGGCATTACAAGTAAAGGGTTTACAAACTTTCAAGCACCAGTGTATGCGGGCATTTATTTCTTATTTGTTCCATGCGTGAGTTTGCATAATTTTGTTTAGCCTACACTGTCCTGCGCATGCCTTATTCATTAAAGCTAATCCGAACCTGCCTGATGTATTACACTGGTACCTAGCTGCCCTTGGCTTGAGAATTGCTTTACACACAAACTGTTCTATAAATAAAAATTACATCAACAATGGTACTTAATATGCATTCAGTTCCAGCAGCAGGTCATTTGACAACTATGGCTCCTTCATTCCATGTGTGCATTGGGCTTTAACTTTCATTACAGAGCCTGGCCAAAGAGATCCAACAGAGGTCACTTTGCAGCTGATGATATAGAATTCTGCATGGCTGAACAGCTTTAACTCAGGCCAATGCAGATTCTAGGTAGAGAGAACAAGGACTCACCTTTCTTTGGAAAGGCAGAACTGATTAAAACAAGTGGCGTGCTGATTTCAGGCTCTGATGAACCTCCGTGGCTGCCAGTCTCGCTCATGCCATGATCACCACACAGAACCAGCAAATTAGGCTGTGTGTTCTCCGACTCCTGTTGGTGTAAAAACAGAGGAAAACAAACAGAGAGGGTGTTAATTACCTGTACCTTTAAGCCCAAGGAGGATGGGCCCCTTTTTGTGTCTTGGTCCTCCCAAGGTTTCTTCCTATTAAAATTTAGGGAGTTTTTCCTTGCCACTGTTTGTCAAATTGGGAATAACATAAGTTGTAAAGCTGCTTTGAGACAATGCTCCATTGTAAAAAGCACTATACATATAAATTTGACTTTAGATAGCTATGGCATTAGATAGCAACATGGTTCTGCTTTGACTATAAAGTAAGGAGTAAGGAGAACCTATTACACTTGGCTGATAAGCATCGTCTCCATGCCACTTTCCTTTATTCGTAAAGCTTGTGATCATCTAGATAAGACACAGGCCCATGGGCCAGCTCACACATTCTTGTAAGCACAAGTGGAGGGAATTTAGGTCATCAGTCACCCCTTTGTACTACTGTTGTTTATATTGTATGGGAACCATTTTAAAGCTAAAATGCTTTCAATAACATAAGACGTACTGCTCTTCAATCTCTCACGCATCATATGTGTTTAGCCAGGGCATGTTCTGCTTCAGGCGGTTCAACTAATATATTTGTTATGAGACATTACTGAAACAAAAGGTTCTTATTTTGATTTGAGCTGTGGTGGGAGTAAAGGGAAGGAGGAAAGAATGCAGACTCAATAGGCTTTTATTGTGAACCTTTCGAAGAAAAACACTGGGCCCTAGAGACAACCTCAGTCTAATCTAAAGTGATAAAAAACACACACGCGAACAGGAAAGCCCAAGATCAGCAACCTAAGTCCCAACAGCAGAAAAACAGCTTGGCCACACGGAAGGGGTAGAGCTTCTGGTAAGGGCACATTCTTTAAAGTTGTTGTATAATCAGGTAATTTCTCATAAAGAGTTAAAAGCTGCTGGTTGAGGAATGGTGTACGGTTTTATTGTCAGCTTCAGTTTTTAACTTTAAAATGTGTTTTTTTTTTAAAATATTTTTCTGATATTGACTCCTAGTTTACCTAGTTTTTTTTTAATACTGTATACACATTCCTGTATTCTCTGACTTTAGTCTACTAAGGAGAAAAAAACAATGGTATATCTAATCTAGTGGTGGCCTAACACTTTTTCACCGTACTGTACTTTCAGTGCACAATTAACCTAATTAACACCAGGCTATTTATAACCCTTTAAGTCCATATTAACAGATAATTAGAGAGGCAGTAATTATGATGCTGGCTGCAATTTGCATGCATAACTGAAATGTAGTAAGAGTTTTCATTACTTACGCTCACTATAGTGCAGGCCCAGGGTCAGAATGCATATGAACAAGGCCAGGGAGAGAACGCCCACCACGATGAGAAGCTTCCTCTCAACGTGGCTCCGTTCAGCCCAACATCCACCTCGTAGCCCACGGTGCAGCACCTGGAGCACATACATGACAATTTAGAGTCATAAAATCACCTACAAAAGTGGAATCACTTGGAATCCTCTTCCACTCCACCATGATGACATCACAGAGCTGGTGGATGTTTGACAACTGGTGATCATCTACCTTCTGCTTGAGGATGTTGCTCAGCTTGGTTTAGGTTTCGAGACATACTTGGCCAGTCCATCACCTTGGCGGTATATTTGCAGTCATTGTAGTGTTGGAAAGCTGCCAATGAGGTCCAGTTTCCAAAGAGAGGGGATCATGTGACGTGTTATACCGCATCACCCCAGTGCCGACAGCAAACCATGATGCTACCACCAGCATTCTTGACTGTAGGAATGGGACAGTTTTCTTGGTACTTCTCACCAGGGTGCCACCAACATGCTGGAAATCATCTGAGCCAAACAAGTTTATCTTGGTCTTCCAGTATTCCATGTTGTTGGACTGACTTAATGTGTTAATTAACTAAATGCAAAGTGAATAAAACAAACACCATCAGTTCTGCAAGTTATTATGGTTTATTCAGTCTCCACATTTAAGGTTAAACCTTTGCAGCTCTTCTTACAAGAACTACCTTCTGTTTGTAGAGGCAAGAGCTTCAATAAACCTTAATCATGAGCAAAATTTCTGGAGGTGCTGCTTCTTTGACAGATTTGTGTGTGTGTCACCCCATTAAAAAAATTAATCTTGAATTAATTGCAATCCATGGCATGTATACACCTCTGGAATAGGTGCTGTATCCCCATGACCCTGACAAGTGAGGCTTAAATAAAATCAATCATCTTTTTTCCACTTGCTTCTTTTATTGACACTTAAGAAATGTATTTTTGCCCATTAAAATTTTGCTACACAGCCATCTAAGTGAATGGTATAAGCTTTTAAAAATTACATTCATTTGTTTTTAATAATTCATTAACATTTTTCTCATCTTGTTCAGTGAGACTTTGGACAAAGGGCTGCCTTGGAACACAAAAATCTTCATTTTATTGGGCACTTATGAGAAGCAGCATGCGCAGACTCTTATTTTATATCGGGGGATGTCGTTAAACCATGCGATGACATTTATTGCGTTTATATCCCAGAAGTCGCTCTTGTAAATTAATGAGAAAAGCCATGTGGGAAATTTCACCGGTTCCAATCTCTGTAGTATGTAGAGATTGGAGGACAGTGATTAGGGGACCGTTTTGGACACATTACTACAGTCAAAGAGCATTAAAAATGTACTGAGTGAGAAAAATAAAGTACTGATTTTTAGGCTGTGTAGTTCAAATTTTACACATATACAGTCCAAATTGCAGTTTTCCATTCGTAACCTTTAAATACCTGCACAAATATTTCTTCTTAGATGAAAACGACTGCGTTCAGAGATTGAGAAAGAGCTCTGGATCCTCTTATCCTCATAAATTACCTCTAATGTTCATAAACTACTTCCTCAGCTTAACTGCTTAACCACCTTAACCAAGTTTAAATCTATACAGGCAGCTCATATCAGACCTGTGGTGCTTCACTGGAGATCATTTCAAGGTGCTCACAACCCAGAGAACCAGAGATTTACTCCTTCACGGCAAGGAGGGCACGTGTCTGAGACGAGAGAACTGAATTTTAAATCCTTTAAAAACAGGAAGTGCTTGAAAAGCTCAATTCTTTTACTAGTAATGAGTAACAGGTTGCGAGACGAGACAGGATGAGCCTGTGGAGCGTGATAAGGACCTGATCCATGATCCCAAACTTGGTGCTTCAGCCAGAAAGAAAAGGAGGAAAAAAAACAACAACTGGTGGTTCCAGTTCAAAATGCAAGCATGCACGCACTAGAAAATAAGTTATTTTGTTAAAGTAAATAATTAATCATCTGGTTTTTATAGGATCCTTAAACACATAGTGTCTAAGATTAGTTACCACAAGATAAGCAGCTGAGAAACAGTAAGGTTATTTACAAGGCTATGGTGTGCATGCTTTACTCTTTAAGATGCTTTCTTACTAATCTAAATGTCTGACTTTTGTGAGACTTTGTGTCTGAACATCTGTATAAACATGGTTAATAAAGTAGACCTCGTTCCCACAACAGATGTGAACGAGTAAACCTCAGTAAAGCCACATTCTACACTTAAGAAGTGCAAACTAAAAGCTGAACACAACACAATGAAAAACATGAGGTCTTGCTTACTGGGAAAAAAGACCAGGAAATGGTACTGATAAAAGCATGGTTTGTTCTCCTCATAATAAGTGAGAACTTATCTACTGGTTTCAACAAAATCACTTTGGAGCAGAAGACACAGATTGAATCCCTAGTGGGCAACAAGCACACGGGTGAACTCTTACCTGGACGCTAGAGGGATGATACACTCCATCAGGGTTGGAATCCACCAGTTCCTCCTCCTCTAAGGTGGCCCGCTTGTACGATGACATCTGGAAGGTTAAATGCAGAAAAGATTCTCTCAGAGCTTCCATTCCTAAACAGGGTTCTCCCTGTGTCAGTCACTTTAGCAGCCTGCAGGATTTATCAGAATAGAGCTTCTCCCAGGATCCATAAGGAGATGTCCATGTGTGAGATAAGGCCCACACGTGATGAGCCTGTACAGTGGGGGAGCTTCCTTCAGCTCACTGCCTCCTCTTATCTCTTCCCCAACTAATCCCCCTCAACCCCAGCAGTCTGTCAACTCCTTGTCGGGGGAGTCAGTAGAAAGGCCCTGTTGGGTCCAGTTTGTCAGGTAAACACTGCTCTCCAATGGCTCACCTATTCCCAGGATTTAGTAGGTGTCCCTGTCACTAAGAACAACCTGGTCTCGACCGATTTACATTGGTAAAGATAAGGGTGCGTGCCTGCTCGAGCCAGAGAGCTCAGAATGAGGAAGAGAGAGCATATGCATTCCACAGTGTGGTTTCATTTAGAACAGGGAGGGAACTTTTTAGAGGCTAGTGTCCGCCCACTGTTTCCTGCCTATAGGACATTCCAGGCCAAGAGGAGGTGTTTCTACCCAAGAACAATCCCAGGCCTTGCCTCTGATTGTTGTTGCCAGCCCAATATGATAGTTAGTTGTTTGTCTTCAGCTGAATCCCCACCAAGGCAAAACTGCAAGCAGCTCTGTTTCAGGTTAAACAACTTTCTCACTATGGACAGCCATTCTGTTACATTGCAGCCGTCCGTTTGTGAGCATGTACGTGAAACGGAATGAGATTTGCATAACATTTTCCTGTTATCAGGTTCATAGGATACATGGCATGTCTCCACAAGAAACATCTAGAGCTCTCCTGTTTCAGCTATCCAATGAAGGCCAAGTCTCCGTGCTCTGAATATAACTCAGGATTCCTTCCAATGTCCAAATCAGACTATAGCCAGTTTGAGCCTTGTCACGGTCTTTGGCCATAAAGGCTGCTTTCTTTCACAAAAACCCACCACCGGTCCAGTGCTCATAGCTTTATTTCATACTAATTTGCCCAAACTAACTTCTCATGTTGATGGAAGGCCTTGTTGTGCACCTATATTACTGTGCAAAATTCTTAGGCGACCATTAGATTGAATTTATTTGATGATTGGACTCTAAAGCTTGGATTCGTCCCTCCATAATCCTCTTTTCCACTGATCATTCCAGTGTTTGTGAGCTTTGGCACATCTTGACGTTTGTTCCCCTTGCCAAAGAGTGGTTTCTTGGCTGCTAAGCTTCCAAGACCATCCTGATCAAGCTTCTTTGGACTGTGATCAGAGCCTTTAGAAGTTTTAATAATGCATACATGTTTCCTGCATTTTCTGGATGCACTCTAATGAAAACAGAGAAATCTAATCGTGGCCTAAGACTTTTGCTTAGTACTGCATATCTGCACATGTTATGAGGTACTGATGGGATAGCTATATACAAGCTATAAACCTTTCAAATGAAATCTGGAATAACATCATGACTAACACACTCATTGTCGTCAACTGACCAGCCAGAAGAACTCGTAAAGGGACCGACTGGCTCGCCTCAAAGCCGGCTGTATCCTGACACTTTGGAAAGAGTAACGGCCATGCAGCTGGCTGGAAGAAGAGGCTAAGGAAAGGTTAGGTGGGTGTGTGAAGTCATCGGTAGCATGAACGCCTTTTCCCACAGCTCATTCTGACCGAGTCAGCTTCTCTAGGTTATGGTGGCCTGCACAGTGAAGCTAATTTAAGGTATATAAGGATACGGTCCGTTTACTCCAAGTGAAGCAAATGTAAGGTATATAATATAGAACATTAATCAAACTACATAGAATGCTGAAAATGTTAGCTGTCCCCTAGATGGTGAAATATATCAATTAAAATTCTTCATAAATCTTTTTTTGCATTGTTGTGTCACTTTATGTACCATTATCACCTTAATATTTTTTCATAAGAAATCCACGCATCCATGTTTTAGTTTAAAATACATAATTTGTGTCATGTCCCCAGGTTTTCACTCAATCTTGTTACCCTAACATAGTCCCACTAGAAATTTATGGAACCATAAGTCACATGATCAACATTAAGTTGGACCTTCTGAAGGTCATGGAAACATTTCTCTATATTTTTTCCTATACATTCAAGGATATTGTAACAATGACTGAGAAGGTCAATCTCCACCATCTTGTTACCCAAATTAATTTTAAATGATAGTTGTTTATTGTAAATATACAGTCTGGGCTATAAGTCATCAGAATTTTCGTGTCCTAATGTTGTTAGAATGGACGCCATGTGTTAAAATTTAACTCAGTCCTGTTGGTCTTTACATGAAGAACAGTACCAGGTGAAACCTAGTAAAAATAAAATAAGGTTTATGAATAGTTGGTGTTGTTAGATTCAGTGTTGAAAAATATAGAAAATTAAGTTGAATTTAAGAGTTACAGCAAGCAGAGATAGCACCCATTTGGTGGAACAACTCTACTAACCTTAACATTCTTAAACCAACATTGGGAAGACATCTATATAAGCATCTGTGGTGCTCCATCCAGCTCTGGTGCTCCATAGAGCCCAGCAATGACGGTACTGCTGCTGTTGTGGTGCTTGGATACTGGAACCATTCCAAATGGCTATAGATGAGCTTCTGGAACTGTAACTCCAGCCATTTCTTTTTTATGGAACTAAATTCAATAAGAATGATACGATTGCGTTTTTAAGAAAAAGGAGGACTCTTGGGAAGTTGCCATTGCATAAGTAGAATAACATCAGCCAGTTTTGCTGTTGTGGGAAAATAATTAACCTCTGGATAGCTCTGCACCTTGTGTGGGATAATTTCCTCCAATCAGGCATTAAAAGCAAGCAAATCATTCTTCTGTAAAAGCACTAAGTTTTACAGATTTTTATTACAAAATGTATTGGTCTCATTACCAATATGCCTAATACTGAATTGAGCAAATAGAGACGCTATACTTGATAAACTACACACTGCTTTGGATTAAAGGTGTCTCATAAACAACTGTGTATAAGATAATTAAAATAAGATTTTCTACATACAATACCACTATTAAAAATGACCAATACATGTTCATACTGGAACATGCCTCAAGTATACTGATCTCTAGTCAGCGGAAAAGGTCCAAGAATCTGGATAATTCGTCCATTATGCTTCAGATGTGTTGCAGTCTGTCCTCTGAAATATGACGGTTACAAGACTCTTGGACTCACCCAGCATTCAAAATGCCAGCAAACCACAAACACGCCTCAGTAATTCACCACTCCATCATGTAAACCAGTTGTGGCTTTGCACTAGGATTACTGGACACTAAGTGTGTTGAAGGGGACCAACATAAGTCATCTGTGTCAACAGTATGAATTGGATCAGGAGACGTGGTTTTGAGGTTATGGCCTGTTTTCAAATAGACGATCACTGCTTTTTACGGGATATAAAGGTAATCCATGAAAACAATGGCTGTTACGAAGCAGACAAAAATCCTTTTCTCCTCTCTTGCATTCTTTTGAAATTTCAATCTGAAAGAAACTATTCAGGAAAACCCAGACGTTCAGAAGCCTTTTTTTCCTTTATTATTTCCAACTTATTGGATCTTTTAAACAGGTAATTATATGTCAAACATCAGGATTTCAAGCCTCTTCCCAAACAGACAACTGATAAAAAGCTCTAACGGTGCTTCATTCTTACCTGGCACAGATCATCAAGAGGTGGGAAAGGACCAAAAAGAAAAAGCAAAGCATCACGGTTTTCAAAGGTACATGCTGGACTAAAGCTATTACTTATGTATTAATTAGTTAATACATTAATTAGGTTCCCTTTTAAGGTTTTGGTGCTGCTAAAGTTTCTTCCTTATAACATTTAGGGAGTTACAGCCTTATGCAAAGACTTGGAAACAAAACTAAAATCAATGATTTTATAAATGAATTTAATATGATCTCTGCAGGATACAAACTTCTCTACAACCAATACCAAGTCAAGTAGGATTAGAATATCTTACAAACTTGGTCTCATTTCAGCCTTGGTGTCTTTAAAGGTTATGATTGATTTGCAGATATTGATTTGTCCTCTAAGTTTGATTATCAGGTTTTCCCAACCTTCCATAAAAATATAATCTGAGAATAAAAACCTCTCATTAAACCTTCATTCAGTCATTGTCTTATCTGCTTATCCTAGTCAGGGTCGCGGGAGAGTCGGTGCTCAGCCAGCAACACAGGGCACAAGGCAGGAATAATCCAATTCCTCTTAGGGCACATCCACTCATACACTAAGGACAGTTTAGAAACAGCAATTAACCGAACACATCTTTGGAACGTAAGAGGAAACTGGTGTAACTGGAGAAAACTCACATGGACATGGGGAGAACATGCAAACTCCACACAGATTGGGCTTGGGATCGAACCAGGGATCTCAGGGCAGCGCCAACCACTGCACCACCCTTATTAAATCTTACCAAAATTATTTTCATAAAGTTTGAAGTGTCCTATAAATGCTTTTGGGGTTTTTTGTTTGCTTTTTGCTTTGCTTTTTTAAAAATGGTGCCAAAATAAAAGCGTAATTTATTCTATTTTAAGAATTTATGAAGTTATGTTACGTATGAATATTTTAAGAACTTCTCCTATATGAGGCTTGAACGCCCATAATTAATCTTTTACACTGTGGTTATACTGATAACGCCGTTTGTTACCGTTGTTCTCTTCTGACTCTCTCAGTTTTAGCCAATGATTAACTTGGGTTCTTTGAGTCTCCATCTGATCCTTGGTATTTCTACACATGGCATCTCTCTCATAAGAATAACTGGACTTTCCCACCGACCTACACCCTATATAATAATGATAATTACATAACCATAGGAAAAAATCTAAACCAACTGGGGCTAACCATCCTATTTAAATGGTTTTAATTACTTAATTAGGATTGTACTTTACCATAAACCAGGCGGCAGCCATCTGGTTTACAGCTAAATTATGAGCCATGCCAATGGGTTTTTTCAGTGCTTCTTTTCTGGGTGCGCAGCGACATCTAGTGGACTGATTAGAATAAGGGTGCCTAAAACTGTGCTTTAAGATTTGGTTATTTTGATGACACAAAAAAGCAGCTAGATTTTCACCAACTAGAAATATTTTTGGAGAAAACCGCCGGCTAAATCCCTTCAAAAAACTTAATCCTCTGCTGAACTTTCTGGAGGTTGAGACAAAACGGAGAAAACTGCTTGCTATTTTGGACAACACCTCACACCCTCCGCACTCAGCTCTGGAAAAGTGTGAGATCTTTCTTATCCACTGCAATGAGGCCCTGTAATGAGTCTATTTACTACAGGAACAGTACTGATCTTCTACTGATTTACATTAAATCACCATACAGTTCATTGTATTCAGTTAATATCACACCTTCTCACGTTTCAACCCTGCCTTCTCCTTTTTTTGGTCCATTCGGGTAAGGGTGGTAATGACCACATGGTCAGCAGGTCTGAGCCTTATACACATGAAAAGACTGTGATTGCGCATGAGGGAGGTGGGTAAAAGAGCAAGAGCATGTTCTGCACCATGACCTAGTGGGGACACCTCACTGGCTTAGGGGTCACCTGGAGCAGAGAGATGTAGACAAAAAATTGATTTCCAGAGAAAAGAACCAAGAGCATTGATCTGTTCAGACATCTCACTGCTCAGCATGGAAGGTAAACCGTATCAAGTTTCTTGTCTTGATGGCTGACAGAGTTTGTCCATGAGAATGCCTACATAGAGTAATGCAAAATTAAATCCAGGGTGTGTCAGGTTGCTCCTAATCAGGGACATGTACAAGAAGAAAGGAAATCTGTGCCATGGTTGGGCATGGCAACCTAGTGGAGGTTGACATGATTTGTCCCAACATGTCTTTGTGAAGATCTTAAAATAATAATAATAATAATAATAATAATAATAATAATACGTTGGATTTATATAGCACAGATTGATGAAAAAACTGTTTGTTATTAACAGTGGGTGGTAGAAGAGAGCAATTGGACTTCCTTGTAGATTCGTGAAGATGTTTCACCTCTCATCCGAAAGGCTTCTTCAGTTCAACTGACTAGTGGGGAGTATCAGCTATTTAAATTGTCATGGAT
>JAVSBU010335542.1:0-10964 GCA_033118015.1 Loricariichthys derbyi | reverse complement strand
GTGTTAGTTTTGGGGATGACAATTTACAGGGTGATTCCATAATTTTTTTCCTCAGAATTGAGTGATTCCATATTTTTCTCTCCTCTGCTTGGTCTAAAAAAGTAACCGTTACTGACTACCACAATTATTTTTTCTTGATTTCTTTTAGTGTTTCTTAAAGCCATAAAGTTGCCATTTGAAATGACTTTAGTTTTGTGTCATGTCTGTGATCTGCTTTTTTCCTACAAAAGTAAACAACTGAATGAACATCCTCCAAGGCCGCTGATTCCATAATTTTTGCCAGGGGTTGGAGTATAGGACTGTAACTCCCACCCTAAAATGAAATTTAGTCGGTGCATTCTATAAGTAATAATAGTAATAAGTACTGGACTTTAAGTCCCGCTCTAAATGAACCTAAGCCAGTTTGTTCTGCCCTAAATAGGAGTGTAAACCTCGCACCCCTGTGATGTTGTGTGTGTAAACACTGCCCTAATATGAAGTTGCTTCCTTAAACTCCGCCCTCAATAGGAGTTTGATCTATGAACCAGTCACAGCGCTTTATTCTTCCTCTGAGACTCATGTTGAAGATGCTGTCCAGATCCTGAACTGTCCTGTGGTAAACAAGCAGACTTACAGACAAACTCCAGCACGTCTTATCACACGAACTTGCTGATATCAAATCACGTGTGGATTTGAACTGTTATCCCACGATGAGAGGAACCAAAAACGTCGCAGCTGGAAGGAGAAGCGGGAGTGATTCCCGGAGACCGAGTTTTCCGGGGGATCAGTGGATAAATCAGGCCAAATCAGCCACCAAGGTCTGGGTGAAGGTGGCGATGGGCATCGCTTACTTTCTCTGCGTTTCCATTGCAGCTTTGTTCTTAGCAATCTACTACGTGGCTTTCTGGAATGGGGGCTGGCAGAGTTCAAACTCCACTAACACCACCGCTGAAGCTCCAGCGCGCGGCTGTAAAGCGCCTGCGAAGAACCTGCAACCCTGAACAGCACCAGCAAGCAGCAAGCTTCCTTTATACACACAACTATGGAACTGACTTTCACTTACTAAAATGACTGCGAACTTCTGAAGGTGACTTATTTAAAACAGGGTGTTTCCAGATATCACCTTTATTTAACATTAAAATCGAATATTCTTTATATTGGCCATACGAACAGTGTGTAACCTGCAGTCTGCGAATCTGTTCTGTATTTCTATGCAAAATCCACTAGTATTTAATGTTATTTATATTATAATTATACATCTGTAGAGGTTACTTACATGCAAATGATATTTAATAAAACAGTACAGTAATGTTGCAGTGTAATTAATTAATTAATTAACTCTTCTTAACCACACACACACACACACACACATACATACATATATATATATATATATACTAGTACATCTCAAAACATTTGAATATCATGAAAAAGTTCAGTAGCCTATTGTTTGTCACTCATTGCAGAAAGTGAAACTTACAGATAATTTTACAAATAAGATTATATAAACAGAGTGAAACATTTCAAGCCTTTATTTTTTTGAAATTTTGATGATTGTGCCTTACAGATATGAAACCCCAAAATTCAGTATTTCAGAAAATTAGAATATTACATAATATCAAGAGTCACTATACACAGACATGAGCTACAAATGTTACATTCCTTGTGTCAAACATCCCTGAACCAGAGACAACATCAGAAGTCTTACCTGGGCTGTGGAGAAAAAGAACTGACTGTTACTCAGTAGTCCAAAATCCTCTTTTCATATGACATGGCTCTCCAAATCATCACTGACTGTGGAAATTTCATACTGGACTTCAAGCAATGTGGATTCTGAGCCTCTCCTCTCTTCCTCCAGACTCTGGGACCAAATGAAATGCACTATTTACTTTTAGTGACTTTTGATCTTATGTAATATTCTAATTTTCTGAGACACTGAATTTTGGGTTTTTATTATCTGTAAGCCTATTGTAGCCCATTCCAGCCTTGTGCAGGTTTGTGATCTTGTCCCTGACATACTTTGAAGGCTCTTTGGTCTTGCCCATGTTGGACAGGTTAGAGTCTGACTGATTAATTGAGTCTGTGGACAGGTGTCTTTTATAGGTGACAATTTTTTTAGTTGATTAAGAGCATCTAACTGGTCTGTAGGAGCCAGAACCCTTAATGTTTGGTAGTGGATCAAATACTTATTTCTCTCTGCAAAATGCAATTAAATTTATATAGTTTATACAATGTGATTTTCTGGATTTTCTTTTTGATATTCTATCTCTCACTGTTAAAATAAACCTACCATTAAAATTATAGACTGTTCATATTTTTGTCAGTGGGCAAACTTACAAAATCAGCAAGGGATCAAATATTTATTTCCTCCACTGTATATTGTATATAGTCAGTTAAGAAAATTCTGGTTTTGTCAACAAGAAGAAAAATTAATTTGAGGGTAAGTGGTTGGGGGCACCCAAAATCCATTCAACCAAGAACATCAGGCAAAGTCCACTCTTTTTTGTCAGTCATGTACAGTATGAATCAATGTATGTGTTTGTGGGTCTGGCTTTGAAAGTGACACTCATTTCAATTAGCTAGTGTTGTAGTTTGAAGCTCATTTCTAAAAGCTAGGCCAACTATTCCTATTAAAAGGTAAGTAGACGTATAAACATTTCTTAAATAATCCTGCTTAAAAATCAGCGTATACATGTTAATAAAATGTCAGCAGCACCACATATATTCATCATTTTAAAAGCTAGTGCAAAATCCTCCTCCTCTGCAAAAAATTTGCTGTTACCGCTTGGCTTCTTCAGTGCACTTGGCCGATATAGGTCATCTCACTCTTTAACTGATGATCACTGACAGCTTTGCCCTCGTTTTGTCACACAACCTCTTTAAGTGCAAATTTATTTTGATTTTTTTGAAGTCTATGTTGGACTGCTTGCCCCAAAGAACATCAACAGACACACTGTACCGCTTCACTCACATTTAGAAATTAAGCTGTACTGAACATTGTCAGGTCACATTTCAGTTCTCTATCAGTATTAATACACTGGCAGCCACAAAGATTTTACTCAAACAACTTGTTACACAATGGCTAATATACAATATACTGTAAAATGTTTGCAAACACAGACAAGTACAAAACTGCATTAGAAACCATATCTTACTAGGTTTTTTTGTGGAATCCCCTCTTATCTTAATGACCACCTCAATCTATGTTGACATTCGTAAATTATGTAAGTGAAGTCTGCACAATCTACAATATCTTGAACATTGCATATTTTGTACAGGAATTATTTCCTGCTTTACTGACCCACGCTCTTTACATTTTTTTTCAGGATGCCACTCCCACTACTCTGACTCTAACCAACTGTAACACAACTTTCACATTGGAAATATGACAATTTTCTCATGACTTTCTAGGGCTATTATTGCTTATACCACTTACTCACAGTTGTACTTTGAGACCTCATTTAACTCTGTAGTAATGGCACTGCATTCATTATAAAGTCATTTTATAGATATTAAGATTGCAGTGCGTCCTTCATACATACCTTAGACCCTGGTAATCACCGCTGTCTGGAAAACATAGTACATTAATTTGGGACTGTGGTAGCCTAGTGGTTAAAGTATTGGACTATGCACTAGAAGGTCCAGGGTTCAAGTCCAACCTCTGCCAAGCTGCCACTGTTGGGTTCTTGAGCAAAGCCCTTAACACACAATTGCTTGGATTGTAAGAACATAGCAGTTGTAAATCACTCTGGATAAAGGTGTCTGCTAAATGATATAAAAGACAGGGTCAATATACATCAGTATCACTAGATAATCATTGCTCACTGGCAAGCTTCTTGCACCAACTGGATAAATTCCCAGTTCTTATTTCATGCAACATGGTCTTGTTTATGAATTTATTGGAGAAATTATGAAGTTCTATGATATTAGATTCTGCATTGAGCATTTTTAACATACAACTGGGGTAAAATGTCTGGGCCCACTAGTGAAAATGCTTGGATTTTTCTCTAATTTATTACAATGTTTTTGTTTTTGTTTTATTTTTTAATCACAAATCTTATAATTAGTAAAAACATCAAATAGAAGAGCTGAACCTTTGAATAAAATAAAGTCTATAAATGTCTGAATGTACTAGTATTTGATATGTTGCCCATTCCGTTGCAAAATCCTATTCGGTGCCTCAAAGAGGCGCAATGGTGACACTGGCTGTCCGGTAGCTGGGTATAGATTTATATACCCTGGCAGATCCAACCATGCTACAAAGGTACCGGGCTGGTGGCCATGCTGGTGTGCTGTCTTAGCAGTAGCAGACAACGGGCCCACTCAGTAGAGGCTGCAGGCTAGCTAAACCGAAAAGGTAATGGCCTGCCCGCCCAGCCAGCGGGATGGCGTCAAAGTATGGCTAAAATAAGACTGATGAAGAATAATGCAAATAGGCCTCATTACCCTGCACGTCAATCGTACCACTCCAGGACGGCAGGGCGCAATCCGTATGCGAAGAATCACAGGTGACAAACAACCGTCCAGGAAAAGGACTAACCTTGCCATATGCACCTACAACTGCAGGTATTTGGCAAGGAGGACCGGATTGAACCATCTGATGGAGGAGAAGCTGAGAATCAGGTGCGACATGCTGGGGGTCTGCGAAACACGTCTGAGGAAAAAACTGAATGCGAGATGGAATAATGGTAGAGTTGTGAGACTAGGATGTGGAGAAGACGAAAGAGCAATCGGAGGCATCGGGTTTATCATCAGCAAGGACAAGACCTCGAAGATTACTTCCTGCCATATCGCTTCTGCGAGAATAGGTGTGCTCCTCTCAGGAATAGGTCTCCGCCTCTCAGGAAAAGTGACCTATAAAATCGTCCAGGCGTATGCTCCCACAACCAACAGCGACGACGAGGAAGTGGAGCAGTTCATTCAGAAGCTAGAAGACATTCTAGCCTCCAAATCCACTTACACCGTCATGATGGGAGACTTAAATGCAAAGTTTCGAAAAGGACGACAAGGTGAAAAGTATGTGGGAAAATCTGGGCTCAGTGAAAGAAATATGAGAGGTGAATGACTGGCCACCATGGCAGAGGCCAAGAAACAATACGTGGGAAACACTCTGTTCCGGAAGACGTCATGGAAGAGATGGACCTGGATAGCCCCGAACGCAAGGTCGAAGAATGAGATCGACTACATCCTGTTTGACAAGCGATGCATCGTGCAGGACGTCTCAATGATAGCACCGTTCAACAGGGGAAGTGATCACCGACTCGTATGGTCGAAGATTGTGTTGGACAAGCAGAGGGAGAAGAGGACACTGCATCTGAAGTCGAGGGAACAACGGGTGAAGGTCATGAACGAGGTGCAGCTGAGGGATGCCGTAACGAACAAACGATGGGATCAGCTTCAGGGGATTGAAGAGGACTATGACTCGCTGGTTCAGAAGCTGAACGAATGCTTGAGGAAGGCGAAAGTTGCAAGCACAAAGGAGCCATATGGAAGGATCTCGGAGGGGACCAAGAAGATGATGGAGAAGCGAAGGAATATGAAATGTGATGGATCAAACTGGGTTGAGTATTCAATCCTCTGCAAGGCAATAAGACAACATCTGGAGGAAGACTTCGAGAGGTTAAGAAAAGGAAAACTCCTGAAGGCCTCACAAGACAGGAAGTCTTAAGCAATGCGAAAGGAAGATGGCACTTTGTTGAGCAGAAGTGCTGAAGTTCCCATGCTGAAGAACAAGGATGGCATCACGGTAAACGATAGGAGAGGAGTGGAAGAAGTCTGCAAAGCCTTCTACACTAACCTCTTCAAATCGACCGTACATGTCAATCCACCGTCAGCAGTGGAAGAACAGGAAAGGGTGCCATCTATTCTGACCAGCGAAACTGAGAGGGCCCTGAAGTTGACGAAGAAAGGAAAAGTACCAGGAAAGACGGCATAACCTCGGAAATGCTGTAGGCCGGCAGAGGAGAGCTGTGGAAAATCCTCGCTCTACGCTTTAACCTCTACCTAGCAGAGGGACGAGTACCCTCTCAATGGAAGGAGTCGAATACGGTCCTACTGTACAAAAAGAGTGATCGAGAAGATCTTAAGAACTATCGTCTTATATGCCTCTTGTCTCACATCTACAAGCTGTTCACAAAGATAATCGTTGAACGATTATCTCAACATCTGGAGGAACAGCAACCGAAGGAGCAGGCAGGCTTCAGAAAGAAGTACAGCACAATGGACCACATATTCACTCTCACGCAGTTGCTAGAGAGAGCGAGAGAATACCGGCTGCTGCTGTGCATTGCGTTCGTCGACTACGAGAAGGCCTTTGACAGCGTTGAGATCAATGCACTGATGCAAGCCCTCAAGGAGCAAGGAGTTGCGGTGCAGTATGTGAACCTCCTGAAGGAATTGAAAACCGGGTGCAGGACGGATATGGCGCTGCTGCAGTCGCCCATTCACATCCCCGTCGAGAAGGGCGTCAAGCAATGAGAAACCATCTCTCCGAAGCTCTTCATGGCATGTCTTGAGATGGTCATGTGAGACATTGACTGGGATGGTGGAGTTAACGGTGAGTGGTTCAACCACCTCCAATTCGCAGATGACATCGCACTCATCGCAGAAAGCACCAAGGAGTTGCAGACCATGTTGAGCAAGCTGGACACCAGAGGCTTGGCGGTCGGCTTGAAGATCAACCACACCAAAACCAAATACATGCGGTCCGATGATGTGGCTCCAGGTAAAATTGTGATTGGAGGCGATGAATTGGAGGAGGTGGAAAGCTACGTGTACCTTGGGCAGGAGGTGAAAATCAGATGCAACTTGACGAAGGAAATCTCGCGAAGAATAAGATCAGGATGGAAGGGCTTTCAACTCGGTGAAAGATGTGCTGAAAGCGAAGCTGGACAAGGCCACTCGTGCCAACCTCTTCAATGGCACAGTCCTACCAGTGATGCTATACACAAGAGAGACTTGGGCCACCACGAAGAGGGAAGAACAACGACTGCTAACGATGCAAAGGGCCATGGAATGATCAATGTTGGGAATTTTGTTGCGAGATCACATCCGGAACGAGGAGATCAGACGAAGGAGCGGTGTGAAAGATGTGGTCGCAGAATACCAGCAGGCCAAGCTCAGGTAGGCTGGCCATGTCGCACGGTTCACCGACCATCGGTGGACCAGCGCAGTTGCCGAGTGGTATCCGCGTGAACGGAAGAGACCAATCGGAAGGCCTCCAATTAGATGGGAAGACGAGATTAGAAAACGAATGGGAACCTTGTAGAGAAGATTGGCAAGATCACGTGTGGAATGGAAGCAGTGTTGTGACCAGCGACGTCCGCAAGACGTCTGAAAGACTGGTCGGTTAAGGTATTCGAGGTATATGTTTCCCATTGATTGTAATGACAGTGTACATTCAACCTGGTAGTGAATATCTGGCCCCATCTAGTGTTCAAGTGTTAAAATTACATGTCCTATTCCATGACACCACCTTTATTGACACCTCAAGATTCAAAAGTTGCTTTATTGAATGACAAATAAACACGTATTGCCAACGCTCGGCTACAGAGAATCAGGATATACAGTGATGAGGAATAACAGTTAAATCTAAATTATAATAGCAATTTTAATAAAGGAAATAAAAATGAAAAGGTTGGAATTAGATCTATTACAGTAAGTAAAAGCACACTAGAATATAATAGAGTTAAAATAGATTCAGTAGATTAAAGTAAAGTTAGAAGTGGAAGTAAAGTAATAAATTAAAATAGTCCTGGGCCAGGACAACTTGCCATCATTGATGGAACATTGAATTCTGAATTACATCAGAGAATTCTAAAGGAAAATATAAGGACATCTGTCCATGAACTGAATATCAAGAGAAGGGGGGTCATACAGCAAGACAACAACCCAAAGCACACAAATCGCTCTACCAAAGAATGGTTAAAGAAGAATAAAGTTAATGTTTTGGGATGGCCAAGTCAAAGTCCTGACCTTAAACCAATGGAAATGTTGTAGAAGGACCTAATGCGAGCAGTTAATATGAGGAAACCCACCGACATCCCAGAGTTGAAGCTGTTCTGTACAGGGGAATGGGCTAACATTCCTTTATGATCAACAGTTATTTGAAATGTTTAGTTGCAGTTATTGTTGAACAGTGAACAATTTGTGTGCTTAGGATCAGTGTCTTGCTGCATGACCCACCTTCTGTTGAGATTTAGTTCAGGGACAGATGTCCTGACATTTTCCTTTAGAATTCTCTTATATGTTACAGAAGAAGGTCTTGTGGATGAATGAGACCAAAATAAAAAAATTTGGTTTTAAAAAAGCATTATATTTGGAGAAAGGAAACACTGCATACTAACCTTATCCCATCTGTGAAACATGGTGGTGGTAGTATCATGGTTTGGGCCTTGCTGCATCTGGCCCAGGACGGCTTGCCACTGTCGATGGAAAATTGAAGACTTAATTATAACCCACTAGCAACCCAGAGTTGAAACTGTTCTGTATGTATCCCAAGGAATGGGATAAAATTCCTCCAAGCCGGTGTGCAGGACGGATCAACAGTTATAGGAAACGTTTAATTGCAGTTTTTGCTGAATGGGGGGTCACGCCAGATATTAAAGCAAAGGTTCACATACTTTTGCCACTCACTAATAAGTAAGATTTGATAGTTTTCCTCAATAAATAAATGACCAGGTATAAGACTTTTGTCTCGTTTGTTTAACTAGGTTCTCTTTATCTACTTTTTGGACTTGTGTGAAAACCTGATGTTGTTTTGGGTAATATTTATGTAGAAATATAGAAAATTCTAATGGGGTCACAAACTTTCAAGCACCACTGTACATAGATTTGATTAGATCCTATGATTTACCCCACACTACTTTCTAACATTTTATAAAACATACAATGATGCCAAATGGAGTCAAAAGCTTTTTTTGAAGTCTATATAAAAGGCAAATATTTTAGAATTGTTCTGAACTACATATTTGTCAATCAGGGTGTGTAGGGTGTAAATGTGATCAGCTGTCCGGTAATTTGGTAGATTTGGTAGTTTGATGAATCAGACTTTTATACAGATTTGGATAATTTGCACTCGTTCACCAGCCACACCCGTTTTCATTCCTTCTTCCATTTCATCCCATTCATTCCTATAGGAAGGTACAGTACACTGTTGTTATTTGTGTGTTAGAATGGTGCATTAATGTGATATATTGACTCTGCTCCAATTCTAATTATGTGTATGTTACTGACACACCTCACATTTATACAGATTTTACACAGTCGTTCTGCAGCAACTCCCGTTTTCATCACCCGTTTTTTACCCCATTCATTTCAGTAGGCAATTCACTCATTTTTATATGAAGACACAAATTCATCTGTCTAAGGAAATATCAGTGTTAATGTTAATGCTGATTGGTAACGTTCATGGCTGATGCTAAGTGCTATTGCAAACAGCTAATTACTAATGCTAATTTTTGTGTTAATGCTATGGCTAATTGCTAACGCTAATTGCTAATGCCTATTGCTAATGCTAATTTATGATTGCTAATGCTAACTGCCAGTGCTAATGTTGCTGTTAATGCTAATTAGTGTGATTACAGTAGGCAACCACACTATTGTTATCCGTTGGGATTTGCTTGTCCGGATATCAACTCAGACAATTTTCAAGATATCAACACCGTCCCAGTGGTGCCACTGCCTTGTCGGTTGAGAAAGGTGTGGTTGTGTAGAGCTTTACCAGCTTGTCAGGGGCCACACAGGGTTCGGTTAAAAGTGGATAATTTTCCCATAGGAAATGAATGGGCTTAATGTTACCAAATGGGAAAAATGAACAATGCATGATGAACACTTGTTTTTTTTTTCAGAAATAATGTAATCTACAGTGACCAACATTTGAAGGATTGTTTGTAAGGGGTACACCATGTCACTAGAACAGTGTTTTACATAATAACCAAAGTATGTCAACATAAAACATTTATTTTGAAAAAAAATGTGCTAATCATAATTAGAGAACAGCAATGACTGTAGCACAGAGAAAGATTATAACTAAATTTTGTGAAGGTTACTACAGTCACCAATCAGTAGGAAGTGTACAGGCCTTTGCTTTGAATAACTTCAGCATATCTGTGGCCACAGGACATCACTAATCTCTCACACTGTTCTGGTGTGATTTTGGTCCAGTCTCTTCCACAGTTCTGTGACTGTTGTGGGTTTCTTGGCCATTACTTAGTAACCAAAGATATTCCAGAGGTTTTCTATTGGGTTAAGATCAGAACTCTGGGCTGGCCATTTCGTTGTTTAAACGTTTTCAGTTTCAGGGAATTGCTTTAACCCTTTTGCTGTGTGACAGGGGGCATTGTCCTGGACGGAAATTGCTGGCTGACTGAGTGATGAATGCAAGGAAGGAACCACGTGTTGCTGAAGAAGGTTCTGCTACACACTTCTATTCATTCTGCCATATGGCTGTATGAGAGGTCCAATTCCTGCTGGTGAAAACATTCCTCAAATCATGACAGTTCCTTCTCCACCTTTCACTGACTTCTTTACACACTTTGGGTTCAGTCTTTCCAAAGTTTGCCGACGAACATAAACTTGCTTGCATCACTGTAATAAACTCTGGAACAATTCTCCTCTGTCCACACAACATGCTCCTCAACAAAAATGAGTCAAGCTTTTTGATTTTTTCTGCTAATGAGAGGTTTGGTCACTGCAGAGTGGGCTTTCAGTCCAAATGGTCTTAAAGGTCCCATGGAGTGGTCTTATCGGGTGTCAGTTATCGATCTGATTGGGTTAAATAAGTGCCACAGCAATAAAATCTCACTTCAACTAGTCAATTTTATGGGATTTAGCGAATAAAATAGACCACTCACCGAATTCTTCCTGAGAAGCTGTGAGATCGGAAATCGGTCCATGCATGACGTAGCGTTCGTGATGGGTCAGATTTTCCATGCAAAATAGGTCACACTACAATTTTTACCAATTTGTGTTCCCCACACGAGATG
>JAVSBU010335531.1:0-10965 GCA_033118015.1 Loricariichthys derbyi | reverse complement strand
AAAAAGCCAAAGAGCAAATAATGAGTCATATGTATTTCTTAATAGTTTGGATGACTTTAGTATTAATCTACACTGCAGAATAATGAAAAACACTGACTGGTCCTGTATGAGTGGAGCTGAAATGTATTTTCATGTCTGACCTGGTCTCCCTGTGTTCTGTACATCACCAGAGCTGTGTATGGTGTATGTGTTGTGCCCAGAGGTGGACGAGTCCAGCCAGCTTGAAGATTTCTTCTCATCTTCTCTGAGATGACTGTCTGAGTCTATAGGGCAGAAGATGGAAGGAGGGAAATACAGGTTAGGTTAAGATTTCGATGTATCGTTTCAGTGTGCAGCACGTCCTCAGCCACTGCAGGCTTGGCTGAGGGTCACCAATCATAAAATAGATGCTGTTTTCTTATTCTTGAGTGAAATACTGAAAAATAATCTCAAGTCCTGAGAGTGGTGGGGGTTCAAATGGCTTGTGAGGGACAAATATGCAGCTGGAATCCTGCTCAGTACTTGGCAGACAGACACTCGTTTTTTTTTTTTTTTTTTTTTTTTTTTTTTTTTGGGGGGTGGGGGTAGTTATTATTTAAAAATAATAACTACAATAAAAATTAGAAAGCAATTTTAAACGTTGCTTGAATCCTTCGTTAGCCTGTGCTGATTGGTGCATGGAAAAATATGTTTGTTTTTAATTTATAGCCTTTTTTTTATTGAGAGTACTTTTTGTGAACTGAAACAGCACGTTTTGTCATTGTGCTGAAAAATATTTTGTTAAATAATGTTAAATAATTTAAATAAATGTCTTAAGAAAACCAGTGTTATAAAATAAACATCTTACATTTATCCATCACTTCAAAAATGAAGTGTAAATCCATAGTGTCATATCGCTATTGAGTTATTTAGCATAAATACCTCAAATAAGTTGGCGCCAAGTACGGCTGCCACGGCATTCTGGTGCTCCCTTATGTGCACCTTTATGTCAAAGCAAGTTCCTAGTCTATGAATCCATTCATTGACAATGGCAATAAACTGATTCTGAAATACTGAGGTCTGAATTTTTGTCCATATCGTACAGCCCTAAGTGCAGATACGTTCAGTTTGAGCAGCAGCATATCAGCAGTGTAAATGTTAGCAGTGTGGAATTGTTTCAGCAGCTCCAGAGGTATTAGACTAGTGATTACATCAGTGATTAGAGAAACCACTGTTCCCAAAAAAAATTCTCATTGAGTCATTCAAAAAGAATATATAAAAGCAACAATATATTTGGTTTTGTGTTTAGTCTTTACAAAAAGCACAACGAATACAACCACATCCTACTAAAGAGATTTATAGACTGCTTATATTTTCCTTTTATTCTATTAACCCAAATCCTTTTCAATCAGCAAAAGCTTTTCTGAAAGGAACTGAAATTAAGCTCCCAGGGATACCAGCACACTATCTTTGCAGCATGTTTGCATACACACCCAGCCCATCCCAGCTGGCTGCATCTGGTCAGGTGATGGTGATTTTCAATCACTTGTGGTTTGGCATGAGCTCGAAATGACAGATTACTGAGCTTTAGTGAGAGGTCTGGGGTAGATGCAGGTTTATTCAGGCTATATAACAAATTCAGGATGATGCTTAACAGATTTGTGATTGCTCTGAGCTTTGAAGGTGCAAGCAGAGTTTCTTCATCTAAGTCTTTATGTAAAAGAGCTCTGGTGTGAGTGCTGTGAAATGCATAGGTGTGTTCCATTCACGACAAATGGAGCAAATCTGGTCAGTATTCAGAAGCAGGAATATTTACTATGATCCCTCCAACTGGACAGTTTTGACATGGTGCCATTGTTTTCCTATGTATTGTTTGAAATAGTTTTGACAATTGCAACCATAGCAAAAAGCCCACTCATTTATCTACAACCATTATGGAAGTGAAGCAAGCTAAGCGGTATTACAAAGCCAAATAAATGTGTGCTGCTGCATCCAGTGGCATAACAGATGTTAAAAATAAACCCACTTTCTGAAAGGTTTGACTGAATGTTTTTTCAGGTGACTCTGAAGAAATCTAGCAGATGGAGGAACATATATCATTAGGTCTAATATTTTTTAGGACATGACTTGATTTACATGGCTGAAAAACAGCACAATGTAAAGATTTGTTAGTTAATATGCATCTGTTTGTTGTTGCAGAAGCCTCGATAGATCTCATGATTTGTTGGTTATTTGATCCAAAACCACAAGAAACAAAACATTTTTTTTGAAAAATTTCATAGTTTAGTACTCAGATTGCATTGGTGACAAACCATGGCCTAAGAGTACAGTGCACTAAGCACCACACCCAGTCTGCACGGTGACACAAAAAAATAAATAAAAAAAATAATAATGTGTCACTAGGGAAGGTGACATGTCAGTAAGAACATATGATACTCCTGAACTGGATCTGAGGACTCCGATTCAAGTTCAGAACAGTCATCGCCTGATCCAGTTCCCCTATTTCCTGTAGGTCTGAAACATCTTTTGGGACACTCCCGTTTTAGAAATTTTCAAACACTCAAATGGCAAAATGACCTATTTATGTAATGATGAAAGCCCGGTATATCAATTTCAATCTTTTATGGAGGCAAACGATAGTTTACAGGCCCTCAAGATACACTGTGAAATGGCTTATGCCGTGTGTAATACCAGATAAAGGTCCATGTATTTCAATGACTACGGGGAATTTATTAGTAACAATAAAAGTCACAGAGCTCAATAATGCTTCACTGCAATTTAATCTGAATTGTATTCAATGTCCATGCAGAGTCTGACAGAATTAAAATACGAGAGAGACAGATGAAGCACAATACCCAACATCGCTTGCTAATGCTGAAATCATAAGCTGAGTGTAAGAGCAGGAAACCCAGCAGCATGTTAAATGTTCATCCTGATGCCTGCTGTATCAGAGATCCTATATCTACTGTATGCAAACTGATTGAATTATGTTACTGCTCAGTCCAAGGGAAGTGCCAAGTACAATGCCTTTAATGACCTGGATTTGTGCATCAGTTACTCATAATATGATCTGGACTTTATATAAGCCATAACAACAGAAATACAAAACTGATGGTCTTTGTTGTTGGATGGACCCTTTAAAATTCTAAAAAAGTATTTTTAGAAACATCTGTTTTTACCGATTATGCAACCAATTTCCAAGTCATTATTTGGAATTGTTTTTAATTCCATTAATTTTTATGGCTAATTAGATGGGATCAGAACGCCACCGATGTTGCAATGTGAAAAATAGTCTAAAAGTCAATTAGAACCAGTTATTCTTCATTTTTGGTACATTTATGCATTGTCTTAAAGTAATTAAAGTTATTCCAGTTAGATGACAGAAGCCATAGCGACAATATAATAATCACATGGAATATATTTATCTACAAAAAATACTGGTCTAAAACAACATTTGCAGGTTATGAATAAAGTTTGTTCCTGTAGACAGTGTCCCAACCAAAAACTAATTGCAGAACATTCTAAAACCAGGCTACAAATGAAATACAGATGTTCATCAGTCAGCGTTTCTGCTACATCTTTTTATTTATTAAAAATCATTGCTGGCACTTCAAGACTCCACGCGCTGTTCAATACATCATCCCTCTGCATTTTTGCAGTGCTACATTAAGTGAAAGGAAACGTGATCCGTGATAAACCAGATTTTATGCTGTACAAAGTTCGTCCCAGATTTGAAGACAAACTGTACATTGTAAAAGAATTCAGCTGCGAGTTACAACTGGTGGTCTTAATGTTCTCCAGTGGCCAATTTAGCGCTGAAAACAAAGTTCTTGCCTTAAAGGAATTTTATAATAAAACATCAGTTCTCTAACCAGATCAGTCACCTTAAGCCAATGAACGTGCAGCATCCACAGTCTCTTCTTCTCACCAATATACTCATGTTACTGTATATAAACTTGTGTTAACACAAAAGAACAGGCCTTTTTTGATAAGTAAAACTTACATAACATTCAGTCATGCCATCAAACAAGCAAAAACAGGCCAAACCCTCTTGAAAGCATTTCTAAACTAGTACAACTACACACACACGGCTCCTGTTTAAAATGTCCCCAAATGATGACATACTGCACTCTGGTTCTTCATAGCATTTAGAAATCTATTCCTGGCACAGACTATTTGGGTTAAGCAGGATTTAGCAGAACATCCTCGTTGCTGGCTTGGGCATTGCCTTCAAACGCATTTCAGCATGGAGTCATGGGCACACTGCCACCCGGACGTTACTCTTTTCATGTACAGTTGTACAGTACAATTAAGGCATAAACGAACACCTTTTGAACTGCTATGAAATGCCTGTTTACAGGGTCAAAGATTATATATCGGAGTTGAATTTCCCAATCATCAGACCCTGTGTTAATATGGTTGCATGTTACGGTAGGCACTGGGTGCTAGAGCTCTGCAAGACTACAGTATGTCAAATATATGTATCTAGAAGGATAGGCCAATTGTTCTCCACTCATATTCTGAAGAAAAAACAGCTGTCTGAAAAATGCATAAACATTTACCCATTAAAAAAAATGGAGAACTTGATGGAGAACTTGGTTGGCTTGCACAGAGCCCCAACCAACTCTTAATTCTTCCAAAGACTTGAGATGAACTGGCATACAGACAGTGAGCCAGGTTTTGACAATCATGTTATAATTCTGCTGGAAAGCTTCTCTGAAGAGTGAAGGAGAAGCAGCAAAGAGGGACAGTTTCCATACTAATACCCTAACTGTTGGGTGTAATTCTGGGGTGTCTACAAACATTTGGCCATGTAATACATGTCACTGTATCATCACAGCCCTCAGTACACGGCTCAGTGTTCTAGGCATTTTGTTCTGGTAGACTCTGAAATGCTTGCAATCACAGTGCTACTAAGGTTTTTGTCGTTCCATCCATATTATTGATTGCTATTATATTTGACTATGCATGACATGAGCATTAGGATGGTTCATGGTAACTGATGCTTACCCAGCTTGATGTTACCTAAATGTTACTAAATAGACACCAAACAAGTCTAAGCTAATAACCTTGGCTCAAAAGTTCAAACTTCAAAGCAGAGATTCTCTGCCTCTGTCCATTGCTGTTGTTTAGCTGACTGAACTCTGATACATGACCAACCCTCCCCCACCTTTAATCCTCCTTTCCTTTACACACTTCACGTGGCAAAAAAATCCCTCCTACATGAGCACAGAGATACACAAAGTCAAACAAACTCAATGACCTTATCGATAAAATGCACTGAAATTAATTGTAACATTTATGTCTCAACATATTTTACCTTTCTGTTAAAAATGTTTTATATTAATTATGAGGCATTAAAGTAAAGCAGTACCTGCTCTAACACAGACTGATCTGATACCTGCCAGGATGATGGTTTTGCAGTGGTTAAGTTACTGGACTGCTGAAAAGATTGTAGAGGCTTCTAGCCCCAGTATTCTCAGTCTACCCACTGCTGGGCCTTACAGAGAGGTCCTTAGCCTTTATTCTTTGGATTGTTAGCTTAAGATTGTATCAATAATAATTTCCTGCATAAGGTCATTTGTTAAAGGTTGTAAATGTAAGGTGGGATGATTTCAAGGGACCCGACGTAACATGGCAGAGGGCCAATGTTTGCACTGGCACACCTGGTTATTTATTAAATTAATTATAGTGTAGAGTATGGGAAATCATGTAGAGAGCATTAAAGAGAAATTATTTTATAAACACACCCCAACCAAATTCAAAAACACTACAAAATATGCATCCTAAAATTTTTGGTTACATTACTGATGGCTTGTGAAAGTTTTATTTTCATAAAAAGTGAAAAGTGCAAAACGGTCAAAAATTATTTTAGATTCAAAACCAGAGAGCAGAGACAGACAGACAGCGAACAAACGGACCTTAGAGAACGTTCAAATGTTCAAACCTAGGACACTAATAAACTGTGGCTAAACAAATGCAGTTTAGGAAAAAGAAATCAACATAAAAGGTCCAAATATACAGCAAGGCTAACAAACATACCTGAAATCAATAGTCAAAACATAACATTTAAAATAGTTTTAAAATGGTAGCAAAATCAATTAAAACGATGCTTGTTTCCTTCACTCTCCTGCATCAGTCAGGGCAGAGGAATCTATTAGAGCAGCAGCAAAATGTTAAGGACCAAAAATATCAGCTGTTTGGAACCAAATCATAAGAGAGAATTAGATGAGCGAGCTGTAGTTGTTCATGTGACTTATTCATTTGTTCATTTTAAATTTCTTTCACTCACAGGACAAAAACTATATATAGGCATACATGTCTATTAGGTTGCTACCACCATTATATCCGAACGCAGTCCACTTTAATCACAGTGGGACTGTAGCAGCTGACGCGTATAAGTATGTCCAGCGAAATTTACATTTTTAGCATTTAGCAGACGCCCTTATCCAGAGCGACATACTATTGATTCAATATTACAATCTAAGCAATTGTACGTTAAGGGACCCAACAGTGGCAGCTTGGCAGAGGTGGCAACCACCGTCCCAATCTATGTAATATATTCTCTCCTGCAGTACATTCTGTTTTACATATGACCTTTGAACAAAGTAATACTCCAGAGAATTAGCCACTAAATTATATAACCTGCATCATAGTTGGAAAATGAATCACTCTGAATTTACAATCATTAGCAGAAGCTTCCATAACATTATTTTTTAATACAAATTACAACCCAAGAGTGAGTAAACAAGTAATTTGGTCTTTTATGGTAAAGTCTGCATGATAACATGACAAATGTACAGTGAAGTAACGATGATAAATTAAGTTTCAGAATTATACCTTCTCACATAGGTTATATAATTGTAAGCTATTTGAACTTAAATAATAAGCTCCATCACACTGCTATGAACAAACAAGAAGCTGATTGTACAAGGACTTAGGTGCTCTATACAGTAAACTATTTTCACGTCACTGGTAAACTTCAGGAAAAGTGTGTCCACGGAGGGAACCTTGTTTTAAGCTGTTGCCATCGACAACTACTGACCAAATGGAAACAACAATCAGGTGATGAACGGCAGCAATCACCTTGAATCATCTCTTACCTTCAGTACCACTCATGCTTTCAGAAAATTTCCAAATTCTTCTGTATTCTGGAATGCACGTCAAGATTCCCAAACTTCCATCACATTTCCAGTGAAGTTAGTCAACAGTCCAACACCACGCGTTTAAACACAATCAGACCAAGGCTCATGAGGACATCAGTCACAGGCTGCGGATTACAGCCGCCAACTCGAGGTCAAAAAATCAGAAGGAATGAATGGATGTTGATATCTAGTTCCTGACAGAAGAATGTTTTTTTCACTGTAATTATGCAGGAATTGAAGTCTTTAATCTAACTCAGTTTCAGAAGCTCATCTTTATAAACGAGTGTATCTAGGCAGAGGATAAACGGCTTAACCTATTACGCCCCCAAAGTTAGAAATTAATGTGCAGTCCTCCACAAAACACCAATCAAATGTGTGAGTGTGTGTTGGTTGGGTGGGGGGGCAGAAGGATCCCGGCCACAAATCTGAGCAGCTTAGTGACAGCTAATGCTGAGCCGAAAGAGTGAGAAAAAACCCTGCCCAATCACAAGGGACAAATACAAAGACCAATTCAGACACTTTTAGACCACGTGTATTTAGTATTTAGGTATAACAACCATGTATCTGCTCAGTAGTTTTAATTCTCTTACCTAGTCTGTCTGTTTTTATGTACAAGCTGTCAGCCTCCTCCTACAATCTAACAAGCACCATCGAGTCTTACTACATGAGTCCTTAGCAGTAGCTCCTACTACCATTAACATCTACAGCAGTTCCCACCCAAATCTGAAAGGAATCCATGGTAACACTGGAATCCGTCTCCAAGAAGGCAATGGTGGACCAACAAATCTCATAAGCCCCAAAGACAGCACTGGAAATGGCACATCTGTGGTTGTAAGTAATGGAGATGGTGCACATCTCTTCTCTGCACACTGTGTGTGGGGCCTCGGCGTGTCCTTGCCTAGTGTGCTTTTCTTCTGACTACTGCAGTTTGCTCCCACCTTCTTTAAACCTGCCTGTATGTGGATTACCTAAAATTAGAAAGCACTTAAAAAAGCTGTTTGTTTCCATGATGCCTGCTCCATCAGTCCGGTTTGCCTACCATTACAGTGTGAGCCTGATCACCTGATCTACCTCACCTACTTTCGTTACCACAGTCAGACGGTTTTAGATCACGTGAGCTGGTCCAATGCCAGCCTGTACAACCTGTCAGTCATTAATCACTACACACATGAAGCTACATGGCCTCTCCCAGTAGCTAAATAATCAGGTTTCAGTAGAAACACTGCACGTGACGAGAGAACTTTAAAAAGCCCTGTAATGTGCTTTTCTATCTATTAGAAATTAACATCGACCGGTTCTTTGTTACTACTCACCAGCATTAAGGAAACCTTGCAGAGACGAGTACGTACAACGACAACGGCACTCAGTCATGTCATGTATGATTGCTTCAAACAAAAGCGTGACATGCCTCAGGCACGCCCACGGATGTGTGTGCATGCATACACAAACATACACACTCCTTAAGACTTAAGCTTGCACACTCAAATGTGTGACACCACGGAAAACGCTACTTGCTGTCTGTAAACAGATCCCTGTTCTGTTACTGCACACCATTGTATGATCCAAAGTCTAAGCTGATTTTATACAGAGTACACAGACTGTATCCGGGCAGAGACATGCCACAAAAAAATGCAAACAAACAGGGATGAGCGATTATGAACAGGTAAAATGGCTGGATGAGATTAACTAAGAAATCACAAATTGTTATCCTAAACATTATTACCTGCACTGAATGCTCTGATATAATAAGCTGTTAACAACCAGACAACTCTATTTAGCATGCAGGCACACATTTCCCCGACAAACACAAAAATAAGCAAATGCAGTCATGCCTCAGTACTCGACCAAGGATGGCAAATTTTTGATTAGTAAAGATTGTCTCGGCACTGACCATACATTCAGAACTCAGCGTTCGTGCTTAAACTTGTACAATTCGAGACCCAAAACTCAATTCAGTCTCACAATAGCTCCTGCTCAGTGCAAATTTGCACTGTTTTTAGATTTACAGTATTTTCAGTGTATTTTTCTTGGGGCAATTAGGTTACCATGGCACCTAAGGTGGTGAGTGATTAATAGCCAACCAAAAGGAAAACAGCGAGTACCACTTCGCAGTGCGATACCCTCCCACATATGCTAGGTATCCAAGCAGCAGCCAGCAGAGCAGCAGCGCCATGAGCCAATGGACTAAGCATTTTTTGTTTTTATTTTTCACTTTCAATATTTTATTCATATAAAATACAGGAAATATGCAAAATTTCAGTAAAAAAAATGAGCTTTTTGTTAATGATTTTGTCCAACTTTAGGTAAACGCATGTTTAAGGTAGGCTCTGATATGATATAAACAGTATATATTAATCTCTTCAGTTCAGAATACATTTAACTTATGATGGACCACACTTGGATGAAAAAGACAAGAAGCAACCAAGCAGTGGAAAGACATCACTGATGTCATGACAAAAAATGCTATAATATAAAAATAGTTCAAAGCATTTTTAAAATGAGCATTATGTCAAAAACACAGGTAGTTCTATTTAACCATTATTTAAGGCAGCCACTATTGTTGTAGCACATACTATGCTTTCGATTCTGGATTACAGACATTGACAATAAAGAGAAACTGTTTCGGAAACATGAGGGTTCATTAGTGAGTACTGAGGTAACATGTCCCAGATTAACATTCCATTACTCATTTGTAGACATCTCACATGTCGAAAACGGTGAAACACATTTTGATAGACTGGATAAGAAACTTCTCTCTAAATAACACTAATTAAACTAACAATTAAAATATCTAATATCACACCCAGGCTCTCAAAAAAGAAAAAAAATGCAAAATCCTAATTTTGAACTGGCTACATAGGTTATATCAAGCTTAAATAGTGTCTCTAATGGTAGCTGGAATTTTTCCAACTTAGTGCAGCTTCAGGGCAGGCAGCAACTCGCAACTCTATTCTCAAAAATGTACCTTCACCAAACACCTAATTAGCTGGATCTGCAGTGTTATGACTCAATTTCCTAGTAAAGTAGATCATCAGGAATATGGTTGCTGAACCACTGGCCTATAGCCTAAAGGACAGTCTGGTACTCTTCTTGTCTACCCCTTTCGTGACCCTGATTCTTTTCCCTTATTAACAGTCACCTTTTATTCCCAACTGTCATTTCACTACTCCCTATCCTTTATCACTTTGAGTTCACTTTCTCTCCCCCTCACCTCCTCTCCTACGTTTCTTGCGCCGGCTCTTTTCCTCCTCGTCCTCCTCTGTGATGGTGAAGAGAGGGGCGATTGCCAGCCTGCTGCCCCCCTTCCACAGCCTGGGGGGCACCGGCATCCTCCCTACCTCTTCGTAGTCGTCTTTTTTGCTCCTTGTTTCTCCCTCTCCTATCCCGTGAGCTTACTCACGCTAATGCTAACTGCTAGCGCACAGGCTGCAGGCTGATCATCTGATCGGAGCGTACTCAGGAAGAGAGATGGTGTGGGAGATGGAAAGACATGTCAAGAACTGACTAATAAAAGAAAGAAGAGAAAATGAGAGTGCGCAAGAGAGAGAGACCAATCAAACCAAAGAAGAAATAACTAAAGAAAGAAAGCAGCTGATCAAATATAAGAAGCTCCCTGAAGTTTGTCCTTGCCACTGAAGTTTAGAAAAGCTTTTACTCCCAGTGTCATCTGGTTCTTCTCTCCTCTTTTTATCTTTAAGTCATTGGGATGCTGCTACGATTTCTCAAGGTCTCTCTTGGTACAGTTCATCTTCCCTGACTTACACACACTCGGTGCACAAGCATGCGCACAAGCACACACACACACACACACACACACACACACACACACACACACACACACACACACACACACACACACACA
>JAVSBU010335520.1:0-10965 GCA_033118015.1 Loricariichthys derbyi | reverse complement strand
TGCATTACCTGGCTTGTGGCTTTGCAGTGCAGTTTAAAGCCCCACTGAAATAGTGGCTTCCTGCCGGTGAGAGTTTAAAGGAGAAAACAACAGATATATTCCTTCGGTACTGGCGTTTTTGTAATCCAGACATCCTCCATGCAAAGCGTTTAAAAAGACTGAACGTTGAGTTGCAGGAGCAGGCAGCTTATATAGTCCGCAACTCACTCGCGGGTGCACAAAACTCCCGCTTTGTTCTCCACACATGTGCAATGCGTTTGCAAAACCTTAGCGATTCAAATGCAAATCACCTATTTTAGCCGCAACTCTTCATCAACACATAAGCAATGCGTTCATTTTACTTTCGCACGTCTTCCTTAATGCTTATGTAACACATTCTTCATTGGCGGCCATTTTTTTTAAGTTCATTGCGGATGCCTGCGGAAAATTTCAAAATTAACGTCGCAACTCGTTCGCAAATATGTTTTGGCACTATGACAGGGCCTTTACCGACTGTGCGTTATTGACCCTGTAGTTTCAGCGGCTAACCACGAGGTGGAGCCATTTACTTTAACTATTTTACTCAACAACTAAGTGGAGCGTTTGAAGTCAAGATTCTGGTTCAAGAACCCAGCAGTAACAGCTTGATCAAGATAGGATTTGAACTCACAACCTTTCCATTTATTAATTTAGAGATTTAACCATTGTTCTTTAAGCTCACTCACAGTTTACCTGAAGGATTTCCACTGCAAAAATTATCGGCAACACGTCCTAAAGGCAGACTTATAGTATATTAGAGATTCAAGATTCAAAGCTTTTATTGTCATATGCACAGTAAAGAAACAGGTTTCCCTGTGCAATGAAATTCTCACTTTGCCGTCCCCATTGGATGTCAGTAGACAATATTTTAAAAAGACATAGAACTTAACCACCAGTATTTATATAATAAATATGGTTATAAAAAAAAAAAAAAAGCTTATACATTTAATTGAAGATGATTTAACCTAGTTCTATACATTGGTTGCTTATCACAGATGATATCTGTAATATCATATATTATCAATATCATATAATATCAATTATCATATAGATAATTACCTGTTTATGTTAAAATACTTTCATAATAGCAAATAACTATTATATTTTAATGTATGCAGTCCCCAGTGGGTGTACAACTCACATTCCAAAGCGCAGGGTTCCAGAGACATAGGTCTGCCAATGGGCACAATAAAACATAAACATCCCAGCAAAGCAGCAGAAAAACATCCAGTCTGGGTTTGTCCCCAACTGCACTGCGATACTGGTGCCTAAGACCACAAACACTGCAGAGAGAGAGATAAGAAGCGAACATGTAAATAGTCGTCATTCTATAAGCATAGACCCTGTTTATCAAACGTTCCTTAAACAATAAAACAGCTTATTATTTATCACCAGTAGGAAGAAACGTGATCAATGTTATAAACCTTATCTATCTCTACGTGCTTAGAGAAGATTCATAAACAGCGGAACAAAAGAGTTGAAGACACAGATAAGCAAAACCGGTTAGTGATCATAGAGCTGGTATATTAAATTTCAATACAATTTTTTTTTTTTTTGTCAGCATGACAGGAAATAATCTCAAAGGAATCTTGTGGAAGGATTGCAATTAGAAACCATGCAATGTCCCAAGTCTTTGCAAAATCATAGTCTGTGACTAAGATTCTGTTGAGAGTTTTCTAGTGTACAGTCAACCTTAAGGAACTTGCTCATGATCCCGACAATGGCAGCTTGGCAGAGGTGGGATGAACGTGAACCTTCGGTGGTGGAGCAGCAGCCAGCCAAAGAAAGGCAAGTAATGTGATCTGGTCCTTTGTACATCAAAAAATGTAGGACTGGTTGGTATGTCGGTGCTCGAGGGGGGTGGATATGTGTGTGTTAGAAGTTCTTGTGAAGCTCAGCTTCATGCAAATGAATTCATCCCTTGCAGAGAGTTCATGCAAGGGTGTGCACCTTATAGGGGATGATTTTCTTACAACCAAATCCACAAAAGCATACAAAGCTTCAGCAGCTGCAGCCAAATTTACACACATACATACATACGCAGACAGTCTTGATTAAACTTGTTTTGGGGATTTTCCATGGACAGAAATGCTGTACTATGTGATGTGACTACAACATTCATAGTATGTGCAAGAATACATGGTCATTAAAGCCGGATAATGATTACTCTAGCTTTTTAATGATACGCCTATATTTAATCCTAACAGTCTTTTTTTGAGTTATAACATAAAATACAATAAATTATAAAAATAATGCCCCCACTATTGACAAAATGTCATACATGTCTATCTTTGGAAGAACACGAACACTGAGTGTGTTTATGTGTCCTTAATAGATAACTGCAGAAGATTTTGTCTGTAATCCAATCAACATGTTTACTTGCACTTGAGTACTCAGATAAAGGAAAACCTCCAGATTTAAATGACTCAGGCAGCACTCGGAGTTCTACTTTGCAACCAGCCAATAATCTGACAGAAATATGTGACATAAATTAATACATTTAAATATTAAATAATCAAATTCTGTTTTTCTTGAGTATACAGTATACTGTGGGTCAAAATCTCTACAAAGTGTTCAATAACCATTTAATTCTGGTGTTTCCAGATCCCACAGGCAAAAAAAGGCCAAAAACGATGGAATACGAGCCCAAAAGAAGCCTAGTCTGTGAAATAAGCAGATGAGTCAACCGAGCTGAGATAGACTTGTGTGCATGCGCCAAACGGTAACTATCATACATGCTATGAGTAATCTGATTATTCAAAAATCCAGCTCTCTTTACTTCTAGATCGGAGTATGATGAATATATGACCACTTGAATAATCAGAAACAAAAATCAGACTATGATTGGATTATTAAGTGCATGTTATATGCTCATTGTTATATATAAGGTTTCTCACACAGAGGCTGCAAAAACGATGATTCCTCTTTTTTCTGTGATGATGTGATTGTATTGCACTTGTAAGGGAAGTTACATCACTCCACAGTCAGTGTGTGTAATAGTTCTGTCTGCAATGTTCCGGTTTAAAAATCTGACTGAACTAGAGTCACAGGGTCAGGTTCAGGATTAGGAATAGGTGGACCATTAAAGAATGAGTGTGCTGATGTAGAGTTCTTATCAAAGACTCAGATCGTGGTGGTAAAGAGGTTAAAGTACAAGACAAGTGTAGAGGAGAAGGTCCACAGTTTAGATCTACTAAAGCGCCGTGCCAAAAACACATGTGCAAATGCTTGGATTATTAGATTGTATCTGTTGTTAAGTCGCTCTGAATAAATAATGATAAACGAGTTCATAAAATGTACCTGTGGATAGAGAGTCACAGCCGTGGTCGAACAGCTCCCCCAGTGGTGAGGAACTGTTAGTGCGCCGGGCCTGCTTCCCATCGATGGCATCCAGCGATTGGTACACGAAGAGGCCCACTGCACACAGCAGATACACCCAGAGAGGAGCCTACACACACATATAGACACTCACATTACATGCACACACAAAAAGATACACGCATTCAAGCAGATACGCACAAACGTGAAGTAAATGAACAGACACAGATATACACACAGATATACAGGATGCATGGGCAAGCACACAATTAAAAACTGTATTCAGCTCTGCACATCTGGACCAGGTTATTTCTACATAACAGTTGCAGCCTTAATTCCAGACTGTGTATGTGGACCAGGTTCAGTCCCTGCCTATTAACACATGATAAAAAGTGAAAGAAACCCCTAATCCTCCCTAAACTCTGAACATGTTTAAACATGGACACACAGAGCACTTGTATTGTGCTGTGATCCTGCACATTCTTGTCTCTCCTTTAGAGGAACTGAGTGAAGGGTGACTGCTCCAGCTCAACTATATATAGACGAACAACAAGTTCTGCTCAACGCACACGGGTCGTTACAGTGCTGACACAGGATGGGGGATGTGTGGTATTCTCTCTTACCAACCTCCTAAACATGAATTACACCGCTGCACGTCCAAACAAACACACACGTTCTCCTGCAGCACCTGTTCAACATCCACCAGTCAGGTCATGCATTAAGGACAGGAATTATTCAGCTAACAATCAATCAGTCAACATCTCTGCTAAGGATAAGTTTCACTTTGAATCATGTTCAGTGAATCAGGTGCTCTCTACCTGATTATAGTGAGTCATTCTCAAAATAATCAAATACAGTCAGTTCAGTCTTTTGCTTTCAAACTCTACTGGAATTTATTTTAAACACTTTAATTTACATAAAACTGCCACTTCTTTCTCAACAAAACAAACTCAATTACAATTGACCCATACAGTGCAATCATTACAAGTGAATTGATTTCTGTATCTTAAAACATGCCATCACCAATTAATCACCAATTAATTAGTCTAGCTGTGGCAGGCGACCCAACACCACCCCACCCCCCACAATAGCCCCCCACTTCCAGAACCACTGCTGGAGCTGTTTATAGTGAATCATGTCTAAAATGACTCAGTATGGACCAGCGTTCATTTTGGCAGTTGATTTTGATTTGGTCTCAGACGTTTGACTAAAATGTATATTAGTTTTAATATTTTAGGGATTTTTTTTTTTTGTTTTAGCTTAGTTTTACTCAAAAAACAAAAAAAACTAAAACATTTTAGTCTAGTTTTAGTCTTTTAAATAAAAAAGCCTAATTTTAGTAATGTATTTTAATTGTTTTACAACTTTACATGGATTCCTTATTACTAACATTCATAAACAACAGCTTAAAAGCTATGTTACACTTAATAACATGTTAAATAAAAAATTATAAAAGCAGCTTTACAGGCTGTAAGTTACAGAGTGCTATGAGCATGTAGGCAGAGAAACGGGCTCCATCCCAAATGCATGTGCTTAAAGCCATTCATCCTTTCATTATGTCATCAGGAACAGATTTTGAGCTGAGCCACAGTTGCAGTGTTTAGGGCATAGGAAGCGATTTGGGACAGGGCCATGGTAACCAAGGCAAGGCTAATATAGGAAGGGTATTTATCAAAAAGCAGCACTACAGAATCTGCATGCCTTAAAACACATAGATAAACTAAACTTGGAAAAAAAAAATTGTTTTCATTGTTGAAAAGTTTTATGCATTTCATCATAGTTTTCATTTTCAAATGTTACTTTTTGTTTAGCCTCGTCTTGTTTTCATTGTGGGAAAACAGGTCACCAACTAATATTTTTGTCATAGTTTTCATTTAAGAAATGAACACTCCCTGAGAATCATGTTAAAGAGACTCACCTGTTCGGTGGCAGTGGGGCAGTAGTAGACGAGCACGAGCGTGGTGAAGGCGTTGGTTGCGAGGCCAATGATGGTAATGAGGTTGGGAGCGATCCACGTGGGCATACAGCTCACCAGCCATTCCCAGTAGCATTGCATCATGGGCTCCAGCAGAGATTTGCCAGTGCTGCTGTAACGGTGCTCCTCCAGGTGCTTCAGCTGGTGGCGCGACAGCACCGGAGCGGGAAGCTCGATCAGCCGTCGCAGCACGGGGGGCTCCGGCCCCCCACGGCCCCCCCGCCGCCCGCTCATACCCCCGCCACCTATACGCACAGAATCATGTCTACTGAACTGGCACGTTACAGCACATCAGAATGTTTAGAAGCTGGTCTTTGAATGGCTGCTGTTGGTTACCTGTTCTCCCAGCTCCACTCTTGCGCGCACACACACTCGCTGCAAGAACAAAACAGCCATGTTTACGGTTCATGATTTATTAAGCAGGGAATGACCTGATGAACATACAGATGATTTACTCTGTGCTATATATGGTCTAACAACCAAAAGGTCATGCCTCTTTACGTTTTAATTAATAGTGTTTTGTCTGCACACAGTTTTTGCACTGCATCATTAAGGCTGTATACAATAACTTAATTCTATTTAAATTCTAATTTAAAATCTGCATTTTAAAATAGTCATGCTCAGGTGGTTCTGCAGTCTAATATGCTAGCACATCATTGCAGGGCTGGGCGTCACATACAGACGAGATTAGCTGTACCCAAGTACATTTATGAACAGGTGGTGGACCTGACTGTGACCATAAGCAAAGTAAATGAGAAATAAAAATACTCAGTTATAAACACTGACATGAACAAAAGTTTCATTCACACCAAAGGAACTTTTTTATAGTTCTTAGAAACGTGGCCTTAGCACCACATGCACTAGGAACAACTACAGTGGTGATTAAGTTTGTGAACCCTTTATAATTTTCTATATTTCTGCATAAATATGACCTAAAACATCATCTGATGTCCTAAAAGTAGATAAAGAGAACCTAATTAAATGAGACAACATATTATACTTGGTAATTTATTTATTGAGGAAAATGACCCAATATTACATATTACTGAGTGGCAAAAGTATGTGAACCTTTGCTTTCAGTATCTGGTGTGACCCTCCTGTGCAGCAAGCAAAAGTACAGCAGTTGGTCCAGATGTAGTGACTCAAGTGTATAGTGATTGGTCCAGACGCAAATGCCTGTGTTGAGCTCAACTGACATTTTTCAATATGCTTGTAATCCATAGCTTTTCCTTAAAGTGGAAAAAAACAAGCAAATGGAAAAACAGTGAAGTCCAGGCTTTGCTAAGCCTATATGCAACTGAGGTGATTCTGAGTCATCTAAGTGAAATTCACTTGACTTACACCACTTCCATTCTACTGAACAGTGCAAACACAGTCCCAAACAAGATCTGGAACAAATGTAGTTCTTGGGGGAGCTCCAGGTGGAGTAGTTCCTCCCCAACTTGCCCTTAGAAGTGTTTGCTGGAAAAGCAATTACACATACAATGTTGGGGTGTGTATACTTTTGCACAGGACTGTGGAAACTGTATTATGTAATGTTTTACATAATTCTTCTGTTGTTGGTATTCACTTGCATGCAACTGCACAATTAGCTTCTTATCTGCCATATATTTTTGTGTACATTTTTTAACTTTTAATTATTGAGATTTTAACAGCTTGTAAGAGCCAAGGCAGTAAAGGTTATATTATGAATTGCCTCCTACGGAACCTATTTATATTTATTAGTAGTATTTAATTTATTTAAATTGGCTATTGCATTTTTCAGTATGAATGGCCTATTTATCAGGATGACTTTTATTTAACTGCTATAGAGGTTTACCAGGATATGGGTGTGGGTAGCAGGTAGGGGTTATTAGTGAAGGGTAGGATGGAAGATCTGAGTGGGGCAAATAATATTATTTATTTATTGTATTCACCGTTCTTTGTTCTTTAATAATACAAACAATGCTCACAAAATATTATGCCAGAGCACCTTTCTTTTTCGCTTATGCTATCTATTAATTTTGTAACATTTCACTTCCACAATGTTGGTCACAGAGTGACGTAATAGAGCAGTAATGACGTAGTCAAAATGCAGCTGTATGTGAGTGAACACACGATATTAAGTTCTCTGATCCTGTATCCATTTCTAATGTTGAGGTTAATAGTAGGTTCAGAGAGCAAATGTATTATCATGCGTTTGCGTTGTTTATTAAACCGCTCACACTAGCAGCACTAAGCTATTCACACAGTATAATAACAGAACTGTAATGTTACTCTATTTACTTTCTATTTCTCTTTCCTGTGTGTCGTTTATGACTCCGGACTCCGCGTCATGTTTACCAGCCTGTTAGCTGCACTGTTGCTAGCTAATGTTCCGATGCTAACCTAGCGCTGCCACGTTAAAGCCTGATAAACAGCATTAAACCGATCATTCACTGACACACCGCTGCTCTACTGGAGCTCTACTCACTCAGATAACGAGCATTAATCAGTGTTCCGCACTGCTCTCTGACGCCTCAGGCTTTAATCGCGTAACGTTCCTCCACACTCACCGTACAACTGTCACTACTCGAGCTATCCCGACTCCTCTGCACTGCGCATGCGCCATAGACGCGCACGCACGCGCGCTCACGCTGACTGCGTTCCTTCCCCATAGCGGCGAGTCGACTCTGACTGTAAAGATTCAAAGAGTCGATTACATTTAATGAGTGGAGAGCTTCTAAAATAAAAAGTTATTCATTCATTGTCTTATCCGCTTATCCTCGTCGGGTTTGCTGGACAGCCTGTGCCTAGCCAGCAACACAGGGCGCAAGGCGAGAACAATCCTAGACGGGGCATCAATCAATAGGGAACATTCACTCACACACTCACACACTAAAGATCAGTGATGGCATAGTTACCTTGAAAATGTAACCTGATTTCTGATTACTGATTACTCCTTTAAAAAGTAACGTAGTTACTTTACTGATTACTTTATTTTAATTAAGCTAGATTGCAAGTATAGATTGCAACCTTTTAGTTACATTCCCGCAATTGTCAACAACACCCCCTGCCGCCTCAGCATAAAAAGATAACCAGTTTTGCCAATTCCTTTCTTGGAAGTGCATTTTTAACAGTAACGTCAAACATCAGCCCTACTGACATCATGAATATATTTTTGTTACTTGGGCCTAATCTTATTTTTATAAGATTTTTTCTTAATGCTGAAAACCTGAATTAATTGTCTCATAGTCCAGGTGTTACTCCCTGAGACGCAAGCAAAAATGCATCCTTTTTACCATGGAAAATGACAAAAATAGTAACGCACAGTGACTTGGACAAGTAACTTTAATGTGATTACTGGGTTGGAAATAGTAACTCATTAGATTACTTGTTACTGAAAAAAAGTAGTCAGATTACACTTATTAAGTAAGGCGACATCACTGCTAAGGACACTTTGGAAACACCAATTGACCTAATATTCATGTCTTTGAAATGTGGCAGGAAATCGGAGTACCCAAAGAAAACCCACAAGGACATGGGGAGAACATGCAAACACCACACAGGTGGAGCCCGGGGTCAGGATCAAACCAGGGATCTCAGAGCTGTGAAGCAGCAGTGCTAACTATTGCATCTTTATACAAGTAAAATAATTGAGTTTATAAAAAAGTTTGTAAAATCTGACAGATTTGAAAACCTTTGTTTTGATTTAAATATGGAAGATGAAGCTATTAATGAGCAGCCCAACAAAGATCTTAATGCTGATTTTAATGTTGTGTTTATTGCCTGTAGCTGCCTACCCTACATTTTTGGATGGAGTACATTTTTTTTCAGATTGTCTCAGAAAAAGAGTACAATCATCAAAAATTGCTTAAGGGGCTATATTTTTTGTCCCTTGTGGTGACACAGACCCCTTGGACATGCACGGTCTTACACATTGACTGGTCTTATGACAATGTGACATGTCACAGGTGTCTCAAAGAAGAATTGTATGATGTCAAAGCAAACAAACTGAAGATTTAAATATCATCATTGCAAATTGGCAGTTAACTGAAAGTGAAAGACACACATGAACAACTTCACAAAAAAACAGTATCAGCAGTGATGATCGATACTAGAAACATGAAAGTGGGAAATTAAGCGGCTCAGGTAAAATACGAAACAGCCGTGATGCCGTCGGCGAGACTTTGGTACTTTCTGGAAGCCTGCCGAAACCATGTAGGCTAGGAAACAGGGGAATTTGGTTTGGAACTGGCAGGAAACAGAGCAGGATGAAGAATGACAAAGGATTTGAGGAAAGTATCGATGTATTTGAATCGTATCAGCAATTGAAAATCTTATTTTGCCCACCTGGCCATGATGAAGTAGCCAAGTCGTATGGCTATAATCGGGGGTCAAGTCAAGTCAACTTTATTTGTATAGCACAATGCATACGCAGGATAATTCAAAGTGCTTTACAGATTTATGAAATTAAAATAACAATTCATTTAAAATAATAAAAATACAGAAAATAGAATAGAATACAGAATACAGAAAATAGAATAGATAAAACCTTCAATCGTTGTATGCACTGGTAAAGAGAACTGTTTCTCTAGAAATGGGGTCAAAAGCGTACATTGTACGGATCGGACAAGTATGCAGCTCTGACAAGACAATTATTAGGAATCGTGTTCTTCACCTGAAGCCAATGATGTTTTAATGATGGTTAATGATGTTTTAATGATGTGGACTGTGGTAGCCTAGCGGTTAAGGAGTTGGACCAGATGGTCCAGGGTTCAAATTCTACCTCTGCCAAGCTGCCTCTGTTGGGTCCTTGAGCAAGACCCTTAACACAATTTCTTGGATTGTAAGATTGTATACACTAAGTCGCTGTGGATAAGGGTATCTGCTAAATGCCATAAATGTAAATGTTTTAACATTTACTATTTGAAGGGAACTATTTTACCTTGCAGCATGTTAATAACGTTTTTCCCGCCCTCTCTATACTAAAATTTTAGAATAAATAATGGAACTGTAGTATAATCACAATAACACATTGGAGGTGTTGCTTTAAGGTCAGATATTGGCAGTGGTGTTCTATACCACAGCATCACACCAGCACCAATATCTGAGCTTAAATCATCCCCTCTCCTGCATTACTGATTTATTATAATCTTATGGTTGAATTGTTACAGTTTTATCCTTCACACTGGGACTTAAATAGACCAAATAATGAGTGGGATGATGAGGCATGTGTTAGTGCAAAAGTGTTTTAAAAAAAGTTCAAATCCTGGCGAGCTTTACGGGAAGTACACAGCTCGCGCGTGCGTGTTGGTCGTGAGCGCGCGCGCCGTGTGTGTGTGTGTGTGTGTGTGTGTGTGTGTGTGTGTGTAAGCAGAACAAAAGCACGGAGGACTGTTACAGACACAGCGCAGCGCGGACGGATCTCCAGCAGGTAAAGCGCTTCCTTACATGCGAATTAAATAGAACAGCAGTTCGTTTGGAGAATAAACGATGAGGTTTGAAGTGAATTTAAAAGAGAAACAGGGAAAGTAGGACTTGCTTTTCTACTAACTTTTTTCCTGACCACGTCATCGGTGCTGTGTGTGTGTGTGTGTGTGTGTGTGTGTGTGTGTGTGTGTGAGTGAGTGAGAGAGTGAGTGTGAGAGAGTGTGTGTGCGTGTGTGTGTGTGTGTGTGTGTGTGTGTGTGAGA
>JAVSBU010335510.1:0-10966 GCA_033118015.1 Loricariichthys derbyi | reverse complement strand
GACAGACTGAGATGGTTTGGACATGTCCAGAGGAGGGACAGTGGGTATATTGGTAGAAGGATGTTAGAAATGCAGTGCTTCTTAGCCCTTTTCTGCTGTGTAAAATAATCTTTATTTATGCTTTTATTTTCCACATTATCCATGATTGCTTGCCTTATTCTGGGTCATGGTTGTTCTGCACCATAATGAAGAACATAAGCGTGCTGGTAGTGCCAGGAGAGGTCGGTGTGGCGGTACCATGGGATGAACATCAGCCCTCTCTCTCAGACACAATCAAGCAAGCCTGCACAGCCAGCCTGGAAGTGGTATGAGTCAGTGGTATGATTTAATATGGTGCTCAATATAAAAAGCACGATGGGTTCATAAAGCTTGGCTGAATCACTATCCTGCAGGCCTAGACTATAAAATGCACTGTTATGTGAAATGTACTGTACATTTGAAGCTATATTGTTGTTAGGTGGCACGGGGGCAAAAGTGATTTGTGATGTTGCTTCACAACACAAGAGATCCTCCTCCTGTGAGGAGTTTGCATGTTCTCTGCTCTTTCACATCAGATTGCTACTGGTACTCCTGTCTCCTTCCACATTCTAAAAAGCATGATTTTGGTCTAATGATCTATTTACAATGTCCCTGAGTGTTTGTGAGCATGCTTCCTGTGATGGATGTTGGTTAAGTCCCGCCTTCACGCAACCCTCACTCATAAGAAACTTATATTCATTTTTTAACACAAAACATATTTGAATACTAATGTGTCTTTCTTAAGAGTGTAATGTCACCCACACGACTTGATTCGAGTCATGTTACTGAGTTCACAACTCTATTTTCTCACGGTTATCAATTTTACATTCGATAAATATTTTCAAACAAACTGAGATAATATTTTAAACCTAGGGTGACCAGATTTTCATAGCTAAAAACCGGGACACTTAAATCTTACCGAAAATGAATGAATCATCGCCAGTGACTTTTAATAACAGTTCTTATTGAACAAAGTGCAGCAGCTGCAGAGGTAATATTTGAACATTTAAATAGTAAATAGTAAATACAACATTTAACTGACCTCAAACTGTTTTAAGCTCTTGTGTTAATCTCACTTTCTTTTAGGCATGTTGAACGAACGAGTCACTTTAGTCTGATATAATATAAAAGAGCATAAGCTTTAGGGAACGCCTATCATCAATGATTGGGTCAAATTGAGGATTACGCCATGGACATGTGATACACTGTTGAGCGTTTTAATTGGTCTATTTCCATCGCTATGACAACTCTGTGATTGACATACAAAAAGCCCAAAGACAATGAGTCCTGTGTGCTATAAGCCATTACATTGGTTAAAAAGCGGGAAAAACGGGACAATATAATGGGTTTCTAAATATCCTCAGGGACACGGGACAAAGGGCTCAAAAATGGGACGTCTGGTCACCCTATTTTAAACAAAAACTTTAATCTCTTGCACTTAAAGAAATTCTAGAAAGAGCAGTTTAAAATTGCAAATGAATATTCTATTGAAGCTTCACCATATCTTAAATAAGAGTGAAAACATTTGTTTTATTTACGAAAAATAATATTTTAAAATAATGTGTACTTTTCTTTTAAGAATTTTAAACAAAAATAATCTTTGGTTCCCCGCAAGTCAAAGAAATCAGAAGAATCTCACTGAGAACAGGATCTGCGTCTGTCAGCATGACGCCCTCTAGTGTTCAAAAAATTCACTTCATTTAGATGGCATAATAAGGCCAGACTTTTTTAATTACTTGTTTGTTGGATCCGCTGATGTTAGTTTTCCACGTATTCGGAAAAAAAAAATTGGAAAAATCAACTTTTTTTTATTGCCGCCGACCTTGCATTCCTATATCACTTGAAAATGGCAATTTAAAACTCGTGCCATCAAGACTGACGCATGCGTAGAATGTACCAAAATCTGTCGTCACAAACGCATGCACAAACGAAGCAAATCAGAGAGTAGCGGTCATGAGAGAGAGAGCACTGAAACTGTGTCGAATGGAGCTTGAATTTGTCTTAAATTGACGGAACTGGTGAGTTGTTTTGCGCTAGCAGGTTCGTTAGCATTAGCATTTCACATTGAGTAGTATGGAGCTTTAGCTTAGCTTTAGCTCATCTCTCACATTTGCTGTAGTTTTAGTGGTCATTTATTAGATTTTTTTTCTTTGATATTGTTCTGAATACGGTGTCCTGCTTGGATGCTGGGGTGATTTGATGCAATGTTTTTAGCCATATAGTGAACATTGGTTTGGCTCCTGATGTTCCATAATTGAAAATTAAAAAAATAAATTTTAAAGTGAAATTGAAAATTAAAAAAATAAATTCTAAAGTGAAATTTTATTTTTATTTTTATTTCCGCAGCCGTATTCAGGTTTTCATCACAGAAATCTGCCAAACAAGAAATAAAAAAGTCTGGCCTAAACAAGAACACATAATCAGTACCTCATTAAGTAGAATGAACTGGGTCTGTGTTGGAATCCATCAGATACTGGATTGGAATTTCTGCCATACATGTAGGTATGTTGATTTTAAGAAAACATGGCGTGGTCTCTTAAATATACTCAGAGCTGCATTGTCTCAATTTCAAGCACTGTATCTGTCATTCAGCTATGTTCCCTCTGGTTAGATGTTTTATAAAATGTTGTTACAGCAAACACTTGTACATGCTGAATTGTTCCAGCAATGTAGGAAATCATTTACATAATGCCTGGGAAGCTTTGCCTTCTTCTCTCTTTGAGGATCTATGCTACATTCCCATTTGCAAAGCAGTCGCAAGATGGGTGAAGAGCGCATTGAGCTGAATATCATGTTTCATTAAGCAGGTATCCACAGGTAAATAATTCACAAACTGGATTAAACAACAATATGTAACTCACAGAGAAAAGCGAGGGCGAGTAATGCTTGAGGCAAATAAACACGCATCTCTAATGCAAATAATTCTGCAGACAGAACATTGTAGTTATATGCTATATGGCCAAGAGATTACCAACCAAAACTCAGCACTAGTTTAGTACAACTTTCTCTCAAACATCTCTGTTTATTGTCACGATGTGGGGGGCGAGGTGGAAAGGAGGACCCATGTGCAGACAGCTTCATGACTAAGGGTAGGCTATATTGCACATAAAATATGGAAACTAAGGAAACGAAAGCAAAACAACATAAGCAAAGCCAAAAATGAAACAAAAAAGCCTAAACGGCTAACCCCCGAGAGCGGACGGGGCTAGGGCATGTGATGATGATTAGGACATGTCCAAGGTGAAGTGGACCCAGTTTTATGGCCGGCGTACCGGTCCGGCCAATCACACCGACGTGGACCCGATTTTACGGCTGGATGTACCGAGCCAGCCAACCACTGGGATGAAGGGGAGGTCTGAAAGAGGCACGGCAGGGTGCAGCGAGGGGACATGCCCCCCCGAGTGATGATCCGCCACCCAGGGAGTACCAAGGGGGTTCGGGCAGAAGAGAGTACAGCTACCTGTTCCTACTCTAACAGACTACACCCTCAAATTACCTCAGACCTCCTGGTCTTACTCCACCATCCCTCTACAAAGGAAAAGTGGTACCTGTATCCCTCACCTCCTCTGACACCATGAGTAAGACTGGTTCGTGTACCCTCTGTCCATCCCACAGCAGTGCAGCATATGAGGAAGACACGAACCAGCTCGGGATGTGCTAGTGTGTGAAGATAGAAGCCGCACATCAACTAAAAACCCTGTCTAAAAAACGTCCCTCACCGGCTACGAGCCATGGTGAACCACTATGGTCGCCTAAGGTAACTGTTTTAACGTTTAATTCTTACATGTAACATCTAGGCTGTGGTAACTAGGGACTGTGGTTAGCCTAGTGGTCCTCAGAATCTGAACATTTCAGGAAGAGCAGTGTTAAGGCACTGGACTCTAGACCAGAAGGTTCCTTAACTCTTACCCTGCAACTATTTAGATTACATGACTGAATCCGTTGTAAGTTGCTCTGGATAAGGACGTCTGCTAAATGCTATAAATGTAAATGTAGGCTGCCCAAGGAGGTTGGTGTTCCCAAGGTTTGTTTCTTATTAATGGAAGTTGTCATTGTCACCCTATGATTGCTGTTAGGACTATGGACCTAGATATTAGTAAAGCTGCTTTGAGACAACCATGTGCTGTAAAAAGTGCAACTAAATTTGACTTGACTTTTCTGACTATGAAAGCCAAACATTTATGGTGAGTCATATTCCCAAAATGACATTTTCCAGACCTCTTCTGAGTGTGTCTGCTCATATTTGTTCAATTCCAGCACCGGTACACAATATAACTTAATAAGCTTTTAAATTTAAATTGAATATTAGCGATATATTAACATTATAATATTAATGTCATCTATTAATAAGTAATTTACAAAAATGACATGCAACATTAGTGGAATAAATGCATTAGTGCATTGAATTACATAGTAATAAGAAACACTGGCGTGCAAACAAAGTGGGTTTTATAACATGCTCTATCAGACAGAATTTTGTCACCACCATGGAGATCATCAGAGAGCAAAAAGTGATGTTTACATCGTACGGGAAATGAGAACAGACCTGTTATCGAGGTGAAAAACCTGACTCAAAAGATATCTCAAAAGACCTGCATCTCAAAAAACAAGGAACAGAAGCAGTTTATAGGATTATTAGAGGTAAAAAAAAAAAAAGGCAAAAGGCATTATAGGTAGAGTTTTATCAATTCAGTCAATTTCAGTAATCCTATTATCCTGAGTGTCATGGTGCATCCAGAAATATTTTCCACTGTTGCTACAGCTGGTTGAAGGTCTGGACAGGGCAAAAATCAAAATGTAGCTACTCAGTGTAACTAATCCAGCTACTGTTTTGGAAAAAAACCTACAGAAAACTAAAGTGTTTCTGGATAAAACTTGCCAAACTTTTTACCAAAGCACATTTGAGGCTGGTTTTATAGGATGGTTACCTCCAAGAAATCTCTTTTTCTAGGTAAAACAGCTTAGATTTTTATTCATATATTTATCTGAAGTAATCAAACGGTCCTGATAAGAGTCATGATGGATCCAGAACTGTCTTCCACAGTTTGTACTATTGGTGGATGGCCATGACAGGGCAAAGGGCCATCTGCTATGTTTGGGTAAGAACGTTGAGATAAACCTATGTGGGTCTGGGCAGAACATGCAAATCACCGCACAGTAACTGAAGATAAAATAAACAAATTTTTCAAAATATAACACAAAATAAACATCTCATAATCTAGCAAAAGCATGTGAGCAGAAGTGGTTTATAGGAATAGTTACTAAGGGTGTAACAATACATCAAAAACCGACATATCGCGATGCGAAAATGTGGCAATGTGATCTAATGGAAGTGTATTTTTTGAGCACCAGAGGGCGCTATCATAATTCATGATCCCATAGATGTAATGGTGAAGGTGAACTGATGATGTTTAAAGGCTGAGCTAAACTCAATGAGCTCCTTTCGTTTACTTTGATTGCCAATTTATGATCCACTTAGTTATTTCAATTAGCAATTAGCACATTTTGTTGCAATAACATTATTTAAATATTGTAATTTCCTGTAATTGCAGGAGACTAAATATTGTTTTTGTTTACATTTTTGTAAGAGAAGAACATTTTGAACAGTTTCCTGTTCAGGAATAAAAAAGGAATGTTTTCATTCGGTTATTTAAGATATGGTGAAGCTAACATAGAATATTTTGTTTACAATTTAAAAAATCTGTTTCAAGAAAATTTTTATTTATTTTTGTTTAAAAATGTATACAATAAACGGTGCACTGTTTACACTTCAGAAATAAAAAGGTAATGTCTTTTATTGAAATGTCTTATCGTAAGAAAATCGAATTTTGGAATCAGTGTTGTGAATCTAAACAAATCGAATCATGAACAGAGTGTATCCTTATACTCCTAATAGTTACAGTTCGGAAAATTATTTTTTGCAAAGACAAAGTAGATCTAAAAGCAGATTTGTGTATTTGGATGTTCAAGCATTCATTCGTCCTCAGTATGTTCCCAGAAAGTTCACAGTAGGTCCAGAACCATTTAACACTAGAACAGTTGGAAGTCCTAGCTAGACACCACAAATTCATTCTCTTACCCTCAAAGTATAAAATCCAACCAGAAAAGAATTCATGCAGTGAGAGTAGGTCATTGAACCTGTGTAGCACCAACAAGCACCAAACACTCACTGATGTACAAATGACCACCCCTGTAGAATGTTAGTGGTCTAAAGACCTTAAAGCAGGAAATTACAGCCAGTGTAACTCTGTTATGTGTTCTAATTTAAGGCTTTCAGTTCACAAAGAAACCCAGCATATTAAAGCAGCTGACAGGAAGTATAAGGATACATGTTGGGAGGCTTCTGTGAAGCTTTGATGACGGCAGACTGACACATGCTCAGAGACATAAACTGATTAAGATGTGATCGCTCCGTCTGAGGAAAAGCTGCTGAGCTGTAAAAACTTTCTTTTGGCTCAATAGCAACTCCCCAAACACACTGCAATATGCAGGAAATTAAAGCTATATACAGTGGTGCTCGAAAGTTTGTGAACCCTTCTATATTTCTGCATAAATATGACCTAAAACATCATCAGATTTCCACAGAAGTCCTAAAAGTGGATAAAGAGAACAAAGTTAAACAAATGAGATAAAATATTATACTTGGTCATTTATTTATTGAGGAAAATGATCCATTATTACATATTAGTGAGAGGCAAAAGTATGTGAACCTTCACTTTCAGTATCTAGTGTGACCCCCCTGTGCACCAATAACTGTAGCTAAATGTTTCTGGTAACTATTGATCAGTCCTGCACACTGGCTTAGAGGAATTTTACCCCATTCCTCCATACAGAACAGCTTCAACTCTGAGATGTTGGTGGGTTTCCTCACATTAACTGCTCACTTCAGGTCCTTCCACAACATTTCTATTGGATTAAGGTCAGAACTTTATTACCTTTATTCTTCTTTAACCATTCTTTGGTAGAACGACTTGTGTTCTTTGGGTCGTTGTCTTGCTTCTCTTGAGATTCAGTTCATGGACAGATGTCCTGATATTTTCCTTTAGAATTCTCTGATATAATTCAGAATTCATTGATCCATCAATGATGGCAAGCCATCCTGGTCCAGATGCAGCAAAACAGGTCCAAGCATGATACTACCACCACCATGTTTCACAGATGGGATAAGGTTATGCTGGAATGCAGTGTTTTCCTTTCTCCAAACATAACACTTTTCTTTTAAACCAAAAATTTCTAATTTGGTGTCATCTGCCCAAAAAACATTCTCCCAGTAGCCTTCTGATGGTGGACTCATAAACATTAACATTAGCCAATGTGAGAGAGGCCTTCAGTTGCTTTGAAGTTACCTTGAGGTCCTTTGTGACCTCACCAACTATTACATGCCTTGTTCTTGGAATGATCTTTGGTCAACCACTTCTGGAGAGGTCTTGAATTTTGTCCATTTGTACACATCTCTCTGACTGTGGATTACTGAAGTCCAAACTCTTTAAAGATGGTTTTGTAACCTTTTCCAGCCTGCTTTCACTTTTTTAGTTATAGTTATTGCTGCAGTGGGGACTCACACTAGATACTGAGAGCAAATGTTCCCATACTTTTTCCACTCACTAATTTGTAATATTGGATCATTTTGCTCAATTAATAAATGACCGAGTATAATATTTTTGTCTCATTTGTTTAACTAGGTTCTCTTTATCTACTTTTAGGACTTATGTGAAAATCTGATGATATTTTAAGTTATATTTATGCAGAACTATAGACAATTCTAAAGGGTTCACAAACTTTCAAGCAGCACTCTATAGTATGGTGTAGTTCTTTAATTACTCTATATACCATCACCTGATTGAGGTTCTCCCTTTCCCAGTGAAAATGTGATACACTGTACCTGCTGTCATGGAGGTAGAGTTGAGGTGGCACTCCAACTGGAACGCCGGCTATGGTGCTGAGCTGAACACCAGGGACACCGGCCACAACAGAGATGCCCTGAACAACAGGAACACCCCCGACAATTTGGACACCTTGAATACTCTGGTCTACGGCCAGCCCGACGTGACCCCCCATTGGTCCAGAGTGCATTGTCTCGAGGCTGGGCTGACTCACTGGCTGGCTGGATTGGGTGACTGGCGAGTTGCCTGGAGCTATTGCAGGGCTCGGCTCCGTGCGCTGAGGGCTGGACTGGGTGGTGGCGGGGCTCGGGTGGGGGGCTGGTGGGCTCGGATCAGCTATGCTGGCATTCTGCTGGACTGCAGTCTGGACACTTTGCTTCTGAACCACCAGTGGACTCTGCTTCTCTGACGTGGGGCCGGAGTGGGCGCCGTTCACATCTGTCAAGGAGGAAATGGATGAGCATTTGCAGGGCTGTCTGGACAAAACCTACACTATACTGGGCACGATCAGTGTTAAAACCATTAACTGGTTAAGGACCAATCATACTTCAGCTGTGACCAAAGTAACCCATTCATTACTCATAGTGGAGGAGTGTAGAGTTTGATGTAAGGTTGCTAGATTTCAGTTGTGGTTTCGTTCCAGGGTCTAGTTACTTGTCTCTCCCAAACCCAGTACCAAACCCTACACTCAACATGTGGTAAAGTCCCTTATTTGGACCTTGCGGATGTAAACTCATCATTTCCATCCCAGAGATCACCTGTCAATCTTCAATTTAATGACATGAAAAAGGCTTTTAGAAACTGAATCATCATACTTACTAATACAAATCCGGCATTTGAGAAGGTCACTGTACATTTCACATACTTTTCAATCCAGAAGCTGAAAACTGATCACCTGGTAACCAAAGTCCTTCTGGAAACTGAATCATGGAGTTTACGGTTGCAAACTCAACATTATGAGAAGCATCTAGATGCATCACGTGGTCCCCCTAACTTTACATCCCTGACCTTGTTATATAATAAGTAAAATAATAAGGTGTGCTGTCACATTAAAGACAGGTTCTCATTCCATAAATGTGTATACGAAAGAGAGAGAAAGCATGGGGTAAGAAGGGGCAAGGTGTAAACTGAGTGTAAATTGCTAAGTATGGTATATAATATGGTGTTATGACAACTTGCAATTTCATAGAGCGAATCATTGACGTTAAGCACTGCATATACATTTCTATATTTCTACAAAAAGATTATAAGCAGAGCTGCAGGCTGTATCATCCTGTGTTATTCATGAACTTGTAAATTAAGCCCAACAATCTAGTCAATGTGTTGCATTTAAGAAGCTTTCCTGGTACATATTCATGTATTCAGTTTCTATCCACTTTGTAGTGAAGGCCATGTTAGAGTCATTTATCACATAGTCATTATTTCCAAAAATAAATGTTGATAATATTGCTCAGGAGTTGCTCACTTGTAATAATTCCACTGTAAATGTGATTTGTCACTTTATTTAGTTTTGTTTAATAAGAAGTTGCTGTTTTAATTCAAAATAATGTTTAAAATAAAGTGAAGTGAAGGTGAAGGTAGGAAGCAAAAGATTTGTACAGGTACTCCACATTTTACAAAAGCCCGACTTACAATATTTCGATTTTACAATAGGAATCTGATTGTATACATAAATACACATTCAGCAGAAACTGTACTCTGAATTTTGAATTTCACAGAAATACTCCTGCACTCTGACGATGAAGTCAGCAGTGATAAGCACTATGTAATATAGTGAGAATTGACTTGGTCATGCAATTATAGTTACTTTATGTTACTTAATACTTTATATTAATGTTTTTACCCAACTGTAATTTAATACAAGTGCTTTAATCATGATTAAGGGTACATTTCCTCAAGACTCGCTGCCACATGACTTGGAACATGACTTGGAAATGTAGTGAGGAAAAGCCGTGGACATGTAATAATCGTTTTATTTTTCACTTTCAATACTTTATTAAAAAAATTACAAGAGATATGTAGTAAAATATAAATAGTTTAATATAAATGCTTTATTTTTGAATACAGTAAACCCCCCATAATCGCGGTTCCGCTATCGCGGATTTACGCAATCGTGGATTTTTCTCTAGAACGTAATTACCTGTTATTTGTGAAAAAATTCACACAATCGTGGTTTTGTTCAGGTGAACATATGTACATACACATGTACGTACTCCTTATTAGAGGTGGGCTCTCAACAATTGATACGTGACGCAGTGCGAATGCACAGCCAATCCAAGGAAGTCAAGGAGATGATCATGACATGGAATCCTTATGTGGACCGGTCCATTAAGTTCATTAACGGGATTGATTCGTGCAGCAAACCCTATAAGAACCTCCTGAACTCGCTGAAGAAGCAAGCGGAGCAGCTCCCTATCAACATGTTCTTCCAGGCTGCCAAGAAGACGGCCCAAAAAGCTCCAGAAGATCCCGAAGAAGGGGAGGACGCATAAGGTTGTATTTACATGTACAGTAATCATCAAAATCGGTACAGTACAATACTTATAAGTACTTTTTAGTTTTATAGAAATGCATGCAAAGTGTGTTAAACCATCTTAAAGCTTAAAGAGCAAATAGCTCGTATTTTAGTGAATATCATCTAATGGTTGTTTCTGGTTCTTTATATAACAAATAATAATTTCATGCAGTCGTATGGAGATTAGTATACCTTATAATTGTTAAAAAATGGAATTTTGTAGGCCATTCTCAGGGCTTCCTCAATACAGAATTTCGAAACGGCAGTAACTGTGTGTGACGTTTTCACGGTCAATCCGAAATCTTCAGAGTCGAATCAGAGCCGAATCAGAGTCACTCTCAAAATGGAGACCAGCTGGAGCGATTTTTTTAAGCGATTTTCACGTTTTTTGTTAGTGTCCAAATCAGGACTAGAGGTAAATACAGTAAAGTATATGGATGAAATAATCCAGGAAGAACCAGAGAGCTAACCAACTCTAACCAACATGGGAAGATTATGGTAGGTCTTTTCTATTGACTGTTCTATCTGTAGAAATGAACCATAGCAGTCC
>JAVSBU010335501.1:0-10966 GCA_033118015.1 Loricariichthys derbyi | reverse complement strand
ACTCAAGTAAGCACGGGAAAAGGCCTTGCCATGACAGTCCAGGTCAAAATACTGCTATGTGAGAATGGGGTATTATATGTTGTTGTTTATCGTTTGTATTTAACATGAAAACATTGTATACGTCATCCGCATTTTTATAATCCACACTGTTTTTATTAATCAGACCATTTTCCCAGTTTTCCCATGTAGCCCAGCTGATGAATTTTAGTTCTCTGATGAATAAAAATATATAAATAAATAAATAAATAAATAAATAAATAAATAAATAAAAACAAAATTGGTGAAGCTGCAGTTTGTTAGGCTAAAAATCAGTAACGTGTTTCAGAGCGTGGATGATAACTGGAGTTTGGGTTGACTATCAGGATTTGGCTAGTTATTTCATATGATTCATGTCGTACAAACCATAATGTAGCCTTGGTTTTATTGATCTGTACTTCTCACCCTCAATAAGAAACATCCTGCCTCAAAAACTAGACATTTTTAAGAAATACTTTTCATTTTTTTTAAACTTTAGATTCATTTAGTAGTAAACCTTTACTTGAGTATTTATCAGATTAGTAATAGTTTTACATTTTGCACAATAGCAGTGTGTATTTTTTTTGTCCACCTGAGGAAATAATTTTTGTCTCATGTGGGAGATAAAATAGAAGTCCATGGTTTCCTTGCAGATCCTGGTGCATGTGGGCTTCCTGACAGAGGAATCGGGGGATGTTTTCAGTCCTAAAGTGCTGAAGGGCGGCCCGTTGGGGGAGATGGTCCAGTGGGCTGACATCCTGACCGCTCTCTACGTCCTTGGACACAACCTGAAGATCTCCGTCTCAGTCAAAGAGCTTCAGGGGTGAGTGACGATCCAGAAATCTTCTGCCTTCTCTTTCATGGTGTTATGGTGTCATTTGGGTCGAACTAAAAGTAAGGACCCAATCTCATAGTGTCACAGAATGGTAGATTTTATTAAAACATAAGGTCAAACAAAAGGGCTGAATGAGTCAGATTCAAAAACAAGATCCCTAAAAATTGTGAAATGAAAAATGAAATAGCAATAAGAAAATGAATAAATGAAAATAAAAACCCTTACTAGCCAAAGCCTTGAATCAGCAGAACCAATCTCGACTTCAGGAACCGAGTCCCAAGTCCCAACATAAGAGTTCTGGGAAGACAAGTCCGGAAACATGTGGTTCCTTTATACTGGGTTTTCTCTAGGCACAGGTAAGAGGTGGCGGGTGGCACCAAGGAGAGACACTATCTCTATTCCATGGCCACCCCCTCCTGTTACCTCGGGTCTGGACCCTACCGCCATCCCTCTACAATGGAATGATGTTACCTGCTGACCCTACTCCCGCATGCCTGAGCAGAAGCGTGGTGCGTACCAGAGGAGCAATAACTTGCATCCATCACCCTAGAGGATATCAGGCGTCTTGGTGCCAACTGGTATGCACCACAAAAGGCTCGTCCCCTTTGCCAGTGGAAGATGATCATTATCACGCCAATGTGGACACAGATATCCCGGTGATACTTGGCGGCGCTCTACCAGGCAACCAAAATACCAGTGATGGTGCAACAACAAACACCGCTCCAGCTAACCCATATATAGGGCAAGAAGTTAATTAAGCCCCATCAGTCCATCCGCCGCAAGGCTCCATAGCATCCATCAGGCTCTCAAAACCCCCAGCTGTTTAAGTGCCAGCCTTCTGTGGCATCACTACTTCCCCCTAGTGTCGCAGCATGGAGTGGCAGGGCTCCTAATAATCACAGTGTATTTTCTTTTAATTTACTTGTTTAATTATAACGTTGCTGCTTTATGGTTGGCGTCATTGCTAGGATGCGTGTGTATGCTGTGGAGTAATTGCTGAAGAGCCTCGGTCAGAGAGCCAATATTGTGCTGTTATTGGGTTGGTTACAGTTATGACATCACAAACGAAGTAAATAAGAGATTAAGTAGATATGCAGAGCGATTCTGATTTCTAAGACAGCAGTGGTGTGTTGCATAATTTAGACCCAGCTCGAGTCTTTTGCTGCTCAGGGTTCACTCAATTTATTCTTTCTCAAAGCAGGAGTCGCTCTCAGCTCACTGTCTGAGCCCCTTTTAGCATGGTCAGCGTTGGCGTTGGCCTCCACCAGATGAGGTGAATCATGGGTGGGTGGCCACTGGTGTGTGATTGCTAGCATAACTCAGAGGTAAGAGGTGCGGTGTAGAGCGACTCTGCTTTATGGGGGCTGATATGGCGGCATATAGGACGGCGACGGCATTAGTTATTCATGGCGCAGTGTAGCAGCTGACAGGCTCATTCTCCGGAGACAGATAGCAGCCCTGCGCCAGCCCTCAACTAGAGTTATGGGGAACCATGGATAATACATCAGCGCCCACAGAGGGAATCTGAACGGAACAGGCCGTGGTTCGGACCGACAAGAGTTTGGAGACGGGGGAGTCCTGCCGGGTTGTAAGTGCTGTAGATGCACTTAAATATTTGCAGCAGCTAATGTTGATGAATTTTTTTATTATAATTATAGCTTTTTTATTATAATTATAGCTCCCAGGTGGCAACAGCCCAACACCTAAAAGATCCCGGGTTTGAGTTTCTGTGGTGTCTGGTCGGTTATTATCCCACAGCTGTACGCTTTATTCAGTTCAGTTACATACCTGTGCCACCCCAACCAACAGCAGGCATAAAATGGTGGGGGAATTTTATTGTTTTATTGTTGTGTTTAATGAAATGTAACACGGTTAGAGCAGGGAAACAGCTGATGCGATGATGCGCAGGTAGGCGAGGGGTCCCGGGGGACGGAGGGAGGTCGAGAACCCAGAACACATCAAAAAGGAAGCGGATTTAGGAAGCAAGACCGGTCAGAGGGATTTACATCCCTCTTATGAGAGATGCACAGGAACTTACTGGCCCAAGCCCTGACCCAGCAGAGCTAGAGGAGCGGTCGCGTGGAGCCAATCCCGACTTGGGAATCGAATCCAGAGTCATGTGGTTCATTTACGCCCGGTGTTACGGGCTGAGGGAACACATAAGGGTGCCGAGGAGTCGAGAAAGGGGGCGAGTGGCATCGAGGGAGAAAACGCTGTTGCTAACCTGTGGCCACCTCTTTCTGTAGCTCGGGCTTAGCCCTACCGCTACCCCACTATATAGGGATAGCGTTACATGCTATCCCTACTTCCTCACGGCATAAGTTCAAAGGTGGTTTGTACCGCCTTGCAGAGCCGATACAGCCTGATGACCTGAATTATGTGCCGGTGTGGTACCAGGTGCCCAGAAAGCCCAAATGGTGCAGCAATGAGCCTAACTACACTATATATAGGGCCGGAAGCAGGTGTTGCTGATTAGCCCGCATCAGCCCCGATACACAGCGGGGTACCATAAGTCCACCCGCCAGTTGCAGTGTGGAATGGCCAGGATCCTAATAGAGTCCTTATAAAATCATGACTGTGTGAAAAATCCACCGGTCAACTGGATAATAAGAAAATCTTCAAATTGGGTTGCCAGATCTACCCAAAGATCTGCTCATTCTAATAAATAGATAAAGAAATCTAAACAAAGACCGTATGGGGCCCTGGATCACGTCTATAACCTGGTAAATGGAGGCTGCGAATTAGTTTGGAAGCCATCGGGGTCGTCAGGAACCTAAAATGATTTCCATTACGTTTCAGAGGCGCTGTGTCTGTTCTTTAATTGCGTTTATCTGAAGGTTAGAGGGGTTAATTAAAGAGAAGGATTTACGCTGACGTCTGTTACTGACATTTAGTTTTTCCATCAGCGCATTCTGATTGCTGAGTGACATTACACACCTGTGTGATACACACTCGTACATATAAATAAGCAGATAAAGCGAGCCGAGCTGCAGGATGGAGGGGCTGTAATGATGTTTGTCTGGTGTATAAACACTGCGCTTCCTCACATTCAGCCCTGTAATGAGATTGATTTGTTCCATCCTGTTCAAAAGGCTTTAGGAAAGCGATCCGTCTCTTTCCTGTCTGGCCTCTTCTGGTGTTCATCTGGTATTTGTTTCTCATATTTAATGTTCTGCTATGTTTTATTTGAACAGACTTGTTTTCTTCCTTTTCTTTCGTCTCTTCAGAATGCTTTGCTTCTATAATATATCTTCTTTCTCTTATATTCTTCAGCTATTATTGTCTCAGGCTGTTGTATCACTTTTATTTCTTGTCTAATATACTGATCTTCTTCTTTTCTTTGATTTAGCCTCCTTTTTAATTCGTCTCATTTCTTTTCTTTCTCCTCTCTTTTTTTCTTTTTTATTCCTCCCCCCAAAGAAAACCTACCTGGTTATTTTTGCCTGATCTCCATCTATTTAATGTGATCACCGCTTTATTTTTTTCCGTTTCGTCTTTATTCTTGCTTTCCCTTTTCACTTCTTCGTTTCTCTTTATTTCTGTTGTTACTGTTTCTTTTCTTTCTTGAATTTTTTCTTCTCTTATCGTATCACTTTTCCTTGCAAAATTTCTCATGCATTATCTTTTTTCTCCTTTTCACTTTACTTTTGTTATCATCATTTTTTCCCTTTCTTTGTCTCCCTTTTCTTTTTCCATGTTTTCTCTGATTTCTCCTCTACTCATATTTAGCTCATCTTCTCTTTTCTTCCTTTCTCTTTTCCTGCTCCCAGATATTGAATAAGCATTGCTTATCCTCCTTTTATTTCTTTTTGTAATTTAGAATTTATCTGTTTCCTTCACCTCAACTTCAACCTGTTTTCTTTTTCTTTTGCTTCTGTTCTTCTTTTCTTGTGGCCTCTTTTTTCATCCTTTTTAATTTCTTCTAATATATCTCGACTTTCCTCCACTTCTTTGCCCTCTCCTCTACTTAGGGTTCATCCTTTATTTCTTCTGTTTTCAACTAAACCAGTGTCATGGATTTAAAAAAAACATGTGGTCACATCCTGGTTTGGTTCATATTCGGTTTAGACAGGGTTTCAGTCCATATCCTCCCTCATTCACACCTATAGGTGTTTAAGAGCATCTTTTTGGGGTAACCCAGACTGGGAGAACATACCAAGCCCCACATAGATAGCCATAGAAGGCAAAGTCAAACACGGCTCACTTAAACTCAGCACCTTTTTACGAGCGATTATGAAATGAATCTACAGTGAGGATGACACTGAGGACGAGCCTCGTAAACTCTTCAGCGCTCGTTAAGTGGCTAAAAGCATTTACTCTGAGGTGGATGGAGGTCTGGGCGTCTGGAGGTCAGCGTGCACGAGAACATCGAGTGCTCAGGTGTGAAATTAAAGCAGTTGGACGAGCTACTCGGAGCCACCGCGCTATAAATCTGCCATCACTACAGATTTTTTTCACGCTGGATTTGAACCGTCTTGTTCTTGCCTGGGTTTTTTGTTTCTGGACTCAGGACGGTTACGGAGCATTAACTTATAAACTTATAAACTAAGAAATATCAACACTGCTCAGCATAAATCAAATTCCTTTATCTGAATTCTATTATTGGCTGAATCTTCCTGCATAATTTCACATCTCTATAGTTCAAAATGTAATATTTACCCATTTGTTAACGTGGGAGAGAGATGGACCACAGCTGGGCCTGTAAACAGTCAAACTTTTTTATTATCAGCTGAATCCATTAACACTCCTTAAGTTTAAGCCAAATTTTCCATTATTAGCTGAATCATCCTGCAAAATTTCATGTCTCCCATTCATTAACATGTAGCCCATTTATTTCCTCTGAGAAAATTTTTGACTTTATGGGTGCCCTGCATGGCCCCTGACAAGCTCCAAACAAGCACAACATTTCCGACCGGACCGGACGTGGTAGAGCTGGAACACCATCGATATCTTGAAAGTTGCAGGTGATGGCAGGGAAACAAAAAATGTGTATAAAAAGACGTTCAGATAACAGTGGTGTGATTTGCTATAGAGCAGTCACACTAATTAAGCTATATCGTTTGCTTTGATCATTGATTTATCTTTTTATTGGTTTGTTTTACTTTTCTTCCAAATGTTTTATGTTAGGAGTGTGGAGGCAAGAGGTAACAGAGAGGACAGAGACAGCTTCAAGAATAATGGAAGATTTAATAACTCATAAAGTTAACTGAAAGAAACCAAAATCAAACACTAAAGAACTGATAAGAAACCAAAACAAAACAGCCTAACCAGCTAACCCCCGGGATCAGCGGGAGCTAGGACCCACGGGACAATGTGGACATGTCTGGTGGCCATACGACAAGGGGCAAAGGGACATCCCCTGGGGCGGTGCTCCAGCCTGCAAGTTACTTCAGGTCACTGTTACCTATCCTGCATGGACCCTTTAAGTCCGGTCATGGTGCTGGGTGGTCATATTGGGGGGAATTACTCTAGCCGCTGCCATGTGGATTCATTCCAGCCGGTCGCAGCGCCGGATTACCATGTGGTGGCCCAGGTTGGGGTAGGAGGGGGGTTGTACGGTTCAGAGGGAAAAGCTGTCCCTACTCTATCAGCCTAAACCCTGTTGTACCTCAAACCTCCTGGCTCTACTCCACCCTCCCTCTCTGAAGGAAGGGCAGTACCTTCCTCCCTAACTCCCTCAGAATGCCAGTAGAAGGGAGCCCGTTGTGCCCACCCTGCTATTTCCCCTATAGCGAATGCGGCACCACAAAACACGTGTAAAAACAACTCACTGCAGGGCCCGTTACATTTTAAGCCTTCAAAAAGATTAATTGTGTCTGTTTATGGTGTGCCATGTCTTCCATTATTCTATTTTATAATTATCTTCCATTTTCTACGTCCAATCCCAAACAAGCCTAGGGTGTCAGTGGCAAGAAAAAACTTCTTAAACATTATAAAGGAGGAAACTGTCACGAAAAGGGTGTCTTCCTCGTAGCACATGGTCCCTGCACCGCTGGAGGAGGGGTTATTGCCCTCTGGCGGCATGGCGCCGCAGTGCGTCACTAATTGATTTCAGCTGGATTGAGTATTATAAAGAACCTGCAGTGGATCAAGAGTTCGAACAGTATTGTCTGGCGTATTACCCGTCACGTTGGGACGGTGCGCCACTCAAACTTTGGATCCTTAGGTAGTGGCGCGCTGTGGTGGAGCTGGTGATGCACTGTGGTAAAGGTCAATGATGTTATGTTGTGTTCTCAGCAGGTGCTGATGGCGAGGCACGTCCCAGTCCTGGATAAAGATCGGTAGGGAAGAAGGTACCACCTTTCCTTCGTAGAGGACAGGTGGAGTACGGGCAGGAGCCCCGAGGTATGGCAGTCCTATTAGATAGAATAGGGCCATACTAGGTGCCCCAGTGATCGGGAGGCACCAGGCTCCGGTCAGACAGCTGGCGGGAACGAACGGTCGGGTTCCCGAGCACGTCCATGCGGGACGTGACCAGTGGTGTCGTCTGGGGTTGTTCCACCGTTGAGCGGTGTTCTCCTGCCTGGGGCCTTCGGGGCTCCCCCGATTGTGACCTGTTGGCTGGGCATGTGCTCGGAGTTCACACCAGTCCCTGGGGGTCAGCCGGTTTGGCTGTGAGTTTGTGTCCGGTTTTGGTTTTGGTTCTATTATATTCTTAATAAAGCACTTTTATTGGTTTCACTGTCCTGCGTGTGGGTCCTTTTATGTTTAAATCCCCCGAACATGACAGAAACCTTGGGACAAACCAAGACTCGAAAAGGGACCAAACTTCCTTAGGAGGTGTAGATGAAATATTTAAAAATGAAATCTAATTAAGTTTTATAGGAAGAGTCTAAATAAACGGAAGCTAAAAATTGATTATGACAAAATAGCATATAAGACAATAGTTAAAATTGAAAAATGATATTGAAGAGAAAAACATAAAAATGTTGATAGAGGAATGATTTAGTCACTGTAGGAAACTTGTGGTGGTATGGCATGCTGGATTCTGATTCAGAGATAGTTTGCTTGTTTTTTATCTTTTATCCCTGCTTATTCTGTTCAGGGTCATTGTGAGAGTGGGGCATTATGGGTGGGCATTATGGAGGGGGTGGTAGCAGGTGTAAATGTGCCCTGGATGGGATGCCCGTCTGTCATGGTGTTGGCAGGCGCTGCAGTTATAGTGCTGAGGAACTAACGGCTTTGTCAGCTTTCAAATCCTGGCATGACCAGATGGCACTGCCGGGACTCCAGCAGACCACCTGAGTGCCACCTTTAATGAATACTTATTAATGTAATTACTATAATCAGTAAATCAGTAATAAATGAAGGTGAATATAATATCATCGATTTGGCAGTTCAGGTCGGTGCTTGACTGGCACAGTGGTCCCATGTAGACATGACTGTCTGAGGGATGAGGATCATCCCATCCCAGCCCTTTAATGGACTGGTGTCCACGTGACCCTGACCAGGAAAGCAAGGCGACACGAACTGCACTTCTCGCCCTCTGCTCGGCTGAGACAAAACTTCCTTTCCAAAAGTATTAACGCACTTTCAGGCTTAAGCTGCATCGTCAGTCGATAAACTAATTATAAGCCTTTGTCTTGTGCCTCGTCAGCAATCAGCCCAATTTTCTACCCTGAGTGGGAAAAGCTGTTGATCTGTTTGATGATGAAGAGCCAGAATGCTGATTGAAACACAGATCTTCATCAGAGCAGAGCTGAGGAGGATGAGGAGGATGCAAATCTAAACACAGCTGCGCGTACAGAGTCCAAAATAAGGAATAACGGAGATGAGTTTCATGCCTCACCCTGCAAAGTTCTGCTCTGTTTCTGCACATTTGGTTTGAATATGGATTTAGCTTTTGTTCCATATTTGCTTCACAAAGAGAGAAAGCTTTTGTTCATCCCCAAATATTTTAATTATCATTTATTAGTACAAACCCTCAGATCGGTTTAATCCGGGCTGCTCCCTGACTGCTAATGACGCTTTAATTATTTATAAACATCTCTAATGCCTTTCGTCAGGGCTAAAAACAATATGCTGAGCTCCTGATATGATTCCCGTCACGATTCCAGATTCATGACGATTCCAGATTCATTTATATCCTGTATTATTTAACATAATTAAGCTCATTTTAAGTTTTCTGAAAAGTGTAATGGCTTTTTAATGGAGCATTAAAAGTGAAAACAGTGGGACTGTTTTTGGATTTTGTAAAATGGCAAATGAGAATAGTTTCAATAATATCAAAAGTAAAATAGGATTCATTTATTCTGCATGTAATTTATGCTAGCTCTCCACCTGTTGCAATGACATGGGTTCGAGTCAGGAATTTTGCAGGCCAGTCTTGGCTCATCAAACCAGTCAGTCATATTTCCAGCCCTGTGAACGTAAGAATTATCATCTTGCAATACAGGGATAGGAAGGATCTGTTCCTCAGTAAGATAATGAAGGGATCAGTTTCTGTGAAATTAAAACACCCCCAGAACCTCAGAGACTTTCGTCCAGTCTGAACTGCACCTTGCACGCAGTCCTCATTGAAGGCTTTAACGAACACACAGGGAGAAACCAGATTAATCTGATAAACCAGGGAATGACAAGTTTCCAGTCATGAACAGTCTGATTTTTGGTTTGATTTTATGAGCAGTGAGCAAAGGCTTGTAGGTGCCACTCTGCTCCATATGTTCATGGTATGCAGCTAACTATTGAGAGTTCTTTCAAAAATAGTTTCAGAAGAACCTGCACTCACTCCTAGAGGCGATTCTTGCCTGGAAAGGAAGCAATTTTTATTCACAAGCTGTGAAACAATTCTGCCGAGAATCTCCTGTAGGCTGCGATGTTTGACCGTACGCTTTGATACTAATGCAAATTTGGCTCCTGCCTTCACACTACAGCCCAGATGCAGTCACTCAATTTTCGATCATTTTCAGTTGATCTGATTTACATCTGATTTATGACCCATTTTCCACACATGAAATTAAACATTCAGCGCAGTGTACCACCTCTTCTCAGCCCAATCATCTTCATGCAACGCCATCTGCAGGTGATTGGAGTTACTACCACCTTAAACACACAAGGTGACTCATTGTTTGCTTGTAGATTATAAATGTAGGATTGTGGTAGCCTAGCGGTTAAGGCGCTGGACTATGAATCAGAAGGTTTTATTTGGGTTGTAATAAATTCCTCCTTCACGTATTAATCCTGAATGCAGTGGCGCGCTTTAATTAAACTATAATCTGATGGAACCTGCAGCTGCCATGCATTCATCACGTTTAATAGGATTTCTTTTAAGCGTGATCATGATGGATGGGGGAAATACGGCCGAATCGCTCACTTTACTTTCCCACGCCTTTACTCGCTCTCTTCTTCTCAAGTGTCTCTTGCTAGATCCGTCTATGATGTAATATGATTAGCAGAGCACCATAACTCTTTCAAAAGCCATTTAATGATACAGAGCGCCGCAACCCAACTCCCGGGGCTTCGTAAATCTCGGAGCTCAGACGTGGCGACTCAATTACATCGCCGCTAATGTCGTTTCAAATCCAAAGACTTATTTCAGCAGCGTAATGAGAGAGACGGAGAGAGAAAGAGAAGGAGATTTCATCCTAGTTAAATAAGTTAAGCTTATGATCCTGCTAAACCCAGAAAGCAGACTTTGAATATGACTTCTAGTTCACATTTTATGGTCAAAAGTTTGGCTCCATCTCTTTGTCTCACTATGATGTCCATCGTTGATTTTTTTAAATTATAAGAATTTAACCCATTTCCCCACTAAAAACGAAAGACATGACCTTGCCTGGAGTCTTGGATCTTTCTGATTTTGGGTTTGTTTTCAACTCGCACAAAGAAAATCCCCCAAATATAAAAATCAAAGTCAGAGTTGAAAACGTTGACGTTTTCCCAAAATCCTTGCAGAAACACAGCTCTGATCAGTATCACATAAACGTCTTTTAAAACATATTTTCTATTTCTCTTAAAGTGAGGTTAGAAGAGTTTATCTTTACTGTGAGGTTAATGATTTCAAATGAAACATTTTAAAATTTAAATATGCTGTCTCCACTGCACCATTGTACCTCACGGCCACATGGTGATATTTATAATATGCTATAGTTATATATGTAAAGAAAAAATAAACAA
>JAVSBU010335492.1:0-10968 GCA_033118015.1 Loricariichthys derbyi | reverse complement strand
TTATTGAACATGTCTAAAACACACTTGTTGTATTTGATATAAAGCAAGACCAATAATGTCTTTTGAATCGTCAATTATACTTTAAATGTTCTGTTTGCAGCATGCGCCAGTCACTTGATAAATCACGGGACGATGGAAATTATCATATTAACTGGTCAGTCTGACGACTTAGGAATCTCTGAGGGGTTTCCCCAATTTATTTCTTCTAATTGCCTTATACCAACCAAAATGTGACTGAATCATTCAGTCTGTGCATATAACGGATCTAACCAAGAGGTGATTTTTAATCTATATAATTTGATTGTATGACATACCGGGACTTTAACAATGCTACAGTGGATACTGTAGTGTACTAAGTATTTGTTAAATAGCCAAAATACTGCAATGTTTCTCATACAATGGTCTATTGTCATAGATATATTGATACACCAATTTTATTACTATTTATGATGGATAAAATCTTATCTCACTGTAAAGCTACAAGCAGCTCATTCAGTCGGCTCCTCCTTACTCGCGCACTCTCTCTCTCTCTCACACAACATTTATTAAATTAACTCTTTATAGGGGTCTTATTGGACAGCAGAATATTTCCTGTTGTATTTTCTATGAGAGCAGATATTTAAACATAGAGGGGACATAAACAGTGGATTTAATTCGGGTGTCCTGCACTGTAAAGACAGAATATTCTTTTTACCACCATGAATAGAACCTAATCCGCAACTATCTTGTGATATACACTTGCTTCTCATGCTGTGTAGCACAGCTCTGGAACATGGAAAAAAACAAGCTGCAAACACACATAACACAACTGTTGTTACTGAGTGACATAGAAAGGCTATGACCTCCCATGAGGACACTCAGAAGTTTATTCAGAGCAGCGACGATCAAGTGAAAACTAATTTTTCTTTCATGAGCATGGATTTATCATGGGTAGCTTTACAATACAGCATGATGTGTTTGTGGTCTGTGTTTATTCTATCCAGAGCATGTTTATTATGAAATAACATGCTGAGAAAACAGAAAATAACTGGTCTTAATTTTTTTTACATTTACACGGCTTAGTGTCATATTTAAAAAAACAACCCTCTCCCCCGCCCCCAAATGTCTATGCAAAAATACAATATATAAACAAAAGGCTGAAAAATAGACTGTTACCCTCACTGACAAGTGGTTTAAGGCTACACAACTGTTTAGTCCAAATCCCTTGAGTTTTTTTTTTTGCCTTGTGCATGTGGAAATGCTCTTACTTTCACTATTAAACATATGCTTGAATTCTACTGTTGTTTTTCTACGATTTAATTTCACCAAACGTTTACGTTTACGTGATCTCCAATCACTATCATTCATGATTTTTTCTAGCCACATTCCTTCCTCGAAGATTTGTTTTCCCCCTCTGTCCTTCCACTTTTTAATAATGTGTTGGACAGTTCTTAACCTGATTTTAGTAGTTTCAGCATCTCCTTAGATGTTTCCTCTGGCTGATGCATGCTAATAATTTGACCCTTCTGAAACAGATTAATGTTTTTCCACGACCACAGGATGTCTTTAAACACGGTTGTTTAACAAATGAGAAGCTGCCCAGTGCATCAGTTAGGGTTAAATAACTTGCTGCCAGCTGAAACATAATCCCCCATGCAGTTATTATCAAATGGGAGGCTCTTACCTATTTGCTTAGTTAAATCCAGGTGGTGACCTTTTTTTTCCAGGCAGTGCAGGTAAAGTAGGTTAATTACCTTAATATTAAGGATAATAACCTTACTATATCATGATCACATATACAAAGGGATGTTATGCAATACACACCTGTACTTACTTGTAATAAACTACTTTAATCCAGTTACTTTTGACTAGAGAATTTTGATGTTCTTACCTTGCTTAGAGAGTTTGTCTGCCGATTTCCAGTAAAGTGGTATCTAAATCTCTTAGTGAGAGGCTGTAGCATGATCTGAACCGGTAGTGAAAGCGGAGGTGTCTGAGGTTGGCCAGGGCGGGTGGACGTCTCCTTCTCTGAAATAAGGTCATCGCTAAGATGGGTTAAGGCAAGAACCCTGATATCACTGCATTATCTGCTTAGTGTGTCACAACATATTGTATCTAATTATATCCTGTCCTCTAAGTTTCATACAGGTGCATGAAATCATTGAAAATGCTTGAAATTATAACTCTATTACTTTCACGTCAAATATCTATGTGACTGAATACGTATTGTACTCTTAACAAGAGAGCCGAATAAAATAGTTTAATCATGATTGACACATCCATAATGTGTGATTTGTCAGTCTGTAAATCACAATGAACAGCACCAGCATACCAGGAGGTTGCAAGCGTTGGCTGGACAATGACAAACATACAGTGGGTATGGAAAGTATTCAGACCCTTTAAATTTTTCACTCTTTGTTTCATAGCTGCCATTTGCTAAAATCAAAAAAGTTCATTTTTTTCTCATTAATGTACACTCAGCACCCCATCCTGACAGAAAAAAGAGACATGTAGAAATGTTTGGAAATATGCCTCCATAATCCTTAAATAGAAGAAGTTTGGGATGACCAGAACTCTTCCTAGACCTGGCCATACAGCCAAACTGAGCAATCATGGGAGAAGAGCCTTGGTGAGAGAGTTAAAGAAGAACCCAAATATCTCTGTGGCTGAGCTCCAGAGATGCAGTATGGAGATGCGAGAAAGTTCCACAAAGTTCGCTGCCGCCCTCCACCAGTCAGGGCTTTTTTTCCTCAGTGCAAAACATATGAAAGCCTGCGTAGAGTTTGCCACAAAACACATGAAGAACTCCCAGACTATGAGAAATAAGATTCTCTGGTCTTTTTTGTGTTAATTCTAAGTGGTATGTGTGGAGAAAACCAGGTACTGCTCATCACCTACCCAATATAATCCCAACAGTGAATATCCTGATACCCTGGAACAAAACCTCTTCCAGAGTGCTTAGGACCTCAGACTGGGCCGAAGGTTCACGTTCCAACAAGACAATGACCCTAAGCACACAGCTAAAATAACAAAGGAGTGGCTTCAGAACAACTCTGTAACCATTCTTGACTGGCCCAGCCAGAACCCTGAACTAAACACAGTTGAGTATCGCTGAAGAGCCCTGAAAATGACTGTCCACCAACGTTCACCATCCAACCTGACAAAACTGTAGAGGATCTGCAAGGAAGAATGGCAGAGGATCACCAAATACAGGTGTGAAAAACTTGTTGCATCATTCCCAAGAAGACTCATGGCTATACTGGCTCAAAAGGGAGCTTCTACTCAATACTGAGCAAAGGGTCTGAATACTTATGACCATGTGATATTTAAGTTATTTATTTTAATAAATTTGCAAAACATTTCTCAAGATGGGGTGCTGAGTGTACATTAATGACAAAAAAAAACGAACTTTTTCGATTTTAGCAAATGGCTGCTATGAAACAAAGAGTGAAAAATTGAAAGGGGTCTGAATACTTTCCGTACCCACTGTAAATCAGACAACCTCGATTCCAAAGAAGTTGGAACGTTGTGGAAAACATAGATCAAAACAGAATACGATGATCTGCAAATCCCTTTTTGTGTAACAAAGAGGATACGATGTTTGCAAAGAGATGAGCTGAGAAGCTAGCAGGTCCAGTTGGTTGCTGAGCTCTTGAGCGTTAGCTGGCGGAGAGAAAGACTGTGTTGGTTGAGACACTATCGGCCAGTGCAGCTGACTCAGCACCTCTTCAAAATCACTGAAATTAACAATAGCAAATAAATATGACAGAGTCACAAAGACAATGCTTAAGCTCCCTGAATAAAAATGAATCACATATACCAGTGTCAAGAGGTGTGTGTAGAAGAATCAAAGAGCAGCATTAACAGCTGACAGTGACTAGTCAAAACATTGCTCACAGATGAAGCAAATGATGGCCACTATAGATGCATTCGTCAAGGTCTTAGATATATTAGACAGTAAGTAAACAGTTGGTTCTCATAGACAGTGTGTTGTATGGAGAAATGTGAAGGAAAGGCATAAACCAACCAGGACTAAATCCTTATGACCAGGTGACTGGGTCTACCGTACAACAATACATCACATTCTATATGAGGCTGCATAGCTGCAGAAGCTGCAAAAGCCAACCCATAGCAGGGCTTTCAAATTGTTTTGGAGTAGCAGGGGGGCATGCCAAAGTATCAGGCACCTTATCATAAGTTATGACTGACACCTAGCGGGAAATATATGAATTACACTACTTAAATTAAAAAGTAGACGGCGCAGAGTGGTGGAGTAGGTGGAAAATGCTCCTGGCACCGGCATAATTTGAAAGCCCTGCATAGTTCACCATTGAAATCACTCATCATGAAGATCTGAATTCCCCAACTAAACTCTAGATTAATGGAGGGTCACCTGCTCTGATGAGCAATGATGAAAAGTTCAAGGTGTTGTCTTGGCCTCCAAATTACTCAGATCTCAATCATGTCCTAAAGGAACTACTGTTAACATCTCAGTGCCAGATACCACAGGGCATATTTAGTGGTCTTGTAAAGTTACTTTTGTAAAGTTTTGGAACCAAGTGAATTATCAACAGGATATGAAACATGTGGCTGTAATGTTGTGGCTCATCGGTGTAGTAGTACGCAGCAATATCAGTGAACCTCAGTCACAAAGAATGTAGGATTAAAACGCAGGCTTCCTTGAAACAGCAGGTAAAATGCAGAAACAGGCACCTACAAACTGTAGTTAAACTATTTAATGTGAAACTCAATCTCAAGACATCATACTGATTCATCGTAAGATTGTTTTTCTTTTTTTACCTTGCTAGCTTTTCTTTCAGGATCTTGTGCCAGAATTGCAATGTTTTTCGAAGAAATACTTGTAGGTTGGTACAGCCTGACTCTCGAAGATCCATGTCCAGAGTAGCCATGTTACCCACCGCACTAATGGTCTCCCATATACTGTTAGTCATTAGAAACTGCTGAATTCCATCACTGTTGCAGAAGAGAGAAAGGTCATTGAAACGGTGACCTGACATTACAGATATGCACAGTTTAACTAGCAACCCCCACTGAAGACTGATGCTTAGCAGCAATGTGGGTGAAAACTAGCAGAAATCAAAATTTCCCTACACCATCTTCCAATAAACATTGATAACAATGATATTTCTTAACATGTTTTCAAAGTGATAACTGTTTATAAAAGTCCATAAACTTATTTTTTAATCTATGTATTTTTAATTTTTATTGCATAAATGAATATTAATAAAGTATATATAAATAAACTCGTCATTGATTGGCCTATCCAATGGTGTAAAAAATGTGCATATGACGTCTATAACTAGAAAACAGTTCCCAAAGTTGATGCTATTTTATTCCATTAACCACTAATGTTATTATTAATATGGTCATATTTACTGAAAGTAGAAGCTTAGTAGAAGAAATTAAACCGATGGTATATTTCTTAAAGCAGGTTTGGATACTCGCATTTACATGAAATGGCACCACCCACAGGTTTGACCTCGAAATTGACAGGCGGAGCCACCATGTTCTTTCACCAGTAGACAAACAGCCCTGTGGATTAATATATTAATATATTAATATAACCGAACTCATGCATGAAACTTGGATGTTTTCAATTGGTAAATACCTTTTATTCTTCTGTGTTATTTGATTTCTAATTCGCTTACTCGTTAAAGAAAATCTATTTTTATAACGATCATATCCAGGATGAAACCGATGTAAACTGACAGTTTATTTTCTGGTTTTTAGTTCAAACACTTATTATTTGTATAAGGAGACAAAAATAAACCACAGAAATGGATTCTGCATGAAAAATTACTATAATGTGCCAATTTCTAAATAGATATCTTTATTAGGAAAAAAAAGTTATGACCAAAAATAAATAAATAAATAATAATAATAATAATCACTGTGCACGGTCTATGATTCAACAGGATGAGCTATTATATTTAATAATGGAAGAAATTCACCAAAAAACACAAAACACACAAACTTTAAATCTTCATAACGTTTGAACCAGTAAAGATATTTTAAAAATTTAAAACTATTTAAATTTAAAAATTGTAAAACTATCTTAATTGTCTTTTCAAGGGCTATAAATTGATATATACAAACATGATATTTGTATAAAAAATAAAAAATGGTGAGGGTTGCTATTTTAACGCTCATCTGATCAAAGTCTGTTCTAACGTTTGAAGGCTTAGGAATTATAGGAGAAAATAAAAATTTGTATTATATACATCTAATTAAATTCTCAGTAGAACAAAATGAGCGAACCCTTGCAATGCAAAAATGAATCAAAATCTTGAAGTCAGAAAACAATATATATTCATTTTGTTTTCATTTACTCTTACATTAACAACATTTAGCAGACGCCCTTTTCCAGAGCTACTTACAATTCATACAGTCTTATAATCTAAGCAATTGTGCCTTAAAGGTCTTGCTCAAGGACACAACATTGGCAGCTTGGCAGAGGTGGGATTTGAACCCTGAACCTTCTCGTCCATAGTCCAACACCCTTAACCACTAGGCTACCACAGTCCTGGTTTTCGGTAAATGCTTAAAATTTTACAAAAGATACAAACATAAGAATTACTATATTGTACAGTACAGTAATATACTAAATGTTTTAATCTTCTGTTTACATTACCATTTAAAATAATACACTATCTAATTCACCATATAATTATGGTAATTTCCAGTCAATGGCCATTTCAGTCAACGCCCTGTTCCACAGAATGTAATGCCGACATTAAATGGTGCGTACCTGTACAGTCATAATTTTGGTAGGCATATTTTGTAACTCCAAAAGTTCACTGTATCAGTAGATATTAGATACCTTACCTGAGCTCCTCGATCTGTGATAAGCACTGGAGGTACTTCATGTGTCTCTCTAATGTGTCCAGTTCTCCCAGTGTTTGTCCAAGACTATCGGCCCAGCTCTGTGCACCCTGGAGATGCTGCTGTAGCATGTTGGACAACACTCTCTCTCTCTGAAGTAAAGTCTCCAATTTATTCCGAGACTCTTCAGCAGCGGCAACTGCAGCCGAGATGCGCAAAGGCACCGAGCTTGATACAGTGACAACCTTTACACACAGAAAGAGTTTCATTAAAGTCAACCACAATGTTGATGCCCCCACACATAGCCTCCCTTTGCCATAGCCACCACTGTGTGAACAACCTCTAAAAGAGATTGGAGAGCCATGGGCATCGTTTGACCACTTTTACTGGGGCACGTGTCCCAGTGTGAATCTGCTGTGCCCCAGTATAAAAAATTCTTAGCTATCTCATATTTTTCCAAAGCATTCATTTACTCTCTATTATGAATTAAAACTAGGACAGCCAGCAAACAGAAAATACAATCTTCCTCTTTCAACAGAAAGCCACGACATTTATTAACCATAGTAACCATAGCAACACATGCGTGCACGTGCCAGAGAATTCAAATTTCACGCTCTTACCTGGCAAATACAAACATTGCTTTTTATACCTTCATAATACGAGTGTAAGGGTAGGTTAATGAATGGATAAAAGATGTAACTAGTTTCTATGTGTGATATATTACCGTCTGTCTCTTCTGGGAAGCTGAGTGCTTTGGTGACAAATACCTCTGCTGCTCCACGAACCCTGTGTAGTCAACTGGTATGGGCATTACTGGTAGTACATAGGCTCTCTAAGTGCACTGTCCTGTTTTAGTCTAAGGTTTACAACTGGTTTAATTTTAGTTTAAACCAGGAGGACTTCAAGTATAAGCCAGGATACAAATCAGGTCTAAAAAAGTATAACAATTAAGGGTGGGTTGTGGGGGGAAAGGGTAAAAATTGGTGGTGGTTGGGCCGGGGTGGACGCTGGGGGTAATGTGCCCCCAGTAAAGCTTTAGGTCTAGCAACACCCCTGCCCCTGCCCCAACTTTTTTTGGAATATGTTGCAGGCCTAAAATAATGGAATGGATGAAATATCTTGGGTTTATATTGTCTGCAATTAAATAAAAGCCAGAGTTTTTTTAAATTTGCAATTTCCACACTGTCATAACTTTTGGTGTTATACAATTTGCTCCAAATTTGCAATTGTAATAGTGTTTGTAAAACAAATGTAAGGCTTTTTAGTTATCGTACACATGATGGCCTTCATGACCTGTCACCTCTAATAACGTCTGATCCAACTGGACATGATGTGATCATATGTTTGGCCAAGCAATTATAATCCACGACACGGCTTAAAAATGTAAGTCACAATGAAAGTAACCTTTCATTTATAAAAATTGAGATGAATTTTGAAATGAAATTTGAAATGAATTTACAAAAATGAGTATAATGTAAAAATACTGTATATTGTTAGAGTTTAAAATCTTAAGTATTGTGATATAAAATCTCCTAATATTGGCCAAAAGTCACCACAGTGATTCAGAGACCGAGACCAAAAAACCCAAACAAGACAGGAAGAAGCAGGTTAAGAAGAAGCAGAAGGCTCGATGGTGGAAGAAGTCAAATGTGGATGGAGGAAAGAAGAAAGATAAAAATGGCCACAAGGACATTCCTCTGGAGAACCACAAAGCTTCACCACAAGTGGACCTTCTCCCCAAGACTAAGGAGCCACTGGAGGCTGTGCTGGATGAGGTGGAGAGTAAAGTGAAATGGATGGAGGCTGAGGACCAAGCTGAGATCATCCACCACCTCATGAACATCCAGCTGGACCAGGAGGAGAAGAACAAGAGCACCCAGGGTGAGGAACCTCATCTGATTATACATTGATGTCAATTCTTCTTGCTGATCAGTCAGAAATTTTATGAGGCACACCCCTTGCTGAATTCATTACTCTGATTGTTCATAATGATTCCTATTGTATATGAGTACATCACAAATAGTGTACTCACTGTGATATCATTAATTATTATAAATTTTGATATAGAATATCAAATAGTAATTAATTTAATTTAATTAGTAAAATGAATCATTTTAACATTCAGTCATGTCGATTGTTGTAACTGAAGCTGAAGCAGACCTCAATGAAGAATCTCAGGACAGAAATATGATGAAGGCTGAAGCCAGAGATTTTGAAGATTCCATGGACATCTGGCTGGATGACATGGAAGCTGAGGCTGTGGCTGAAGCTACTGAAGATCTGTTGAGTGTCTTCCTGGGAGATGCTGATGGTGGGGACAAATCAGAAGCTATTAATAATGTGATGAGCTTCCTTATAGATGGGATGAAGGAAAGCTTCTGCCCCTCTCAAGGTAAGAAAAGTGAATTAATATACTTTTGTCTAGAGATACAGGTGCATTTTATCATCAATAATAAAGTTATAAACAATATAGTGAGATGCTTGTTGCATATTATTATTTATATTGTGAAAGGAGATGATCTGTTGAAGAAAACGTATGCTTATATAGAATATCAACTAATAATTAATTGATTGAAGTCCTTTTAACATTCAGCCATGTCGTGGATTTTTGTAATTGAAGATGACTCTATTGAAGACCCCATGTGCATCCGGCTGGAGGACATGGAAGCCGAGCTGGACGATATGGAAGCTGATAAAGTAGATGTTCTAGAACAGCCTCCGGTTTGCACGGATGCTTCAGAACACCTCAATGTCCAAGGTAAAAGGTCCCAAGGTACTAAATGTTCAATAATTGAATCTACTCAGAGTTTTGTTCTGAGTAGTTATTCTGTCTTTGATGGTTCATTTGTAGGACCACATGGTAACTTCTTTGTTGATAAAGAAGTTCCAAACAGAAGCTTGTGAAAAAGTGTGTGTGATCTTTTATTGGCCAGGTAGTGTATTTAAAACCCTCATCATATCTAAAGGAACTTTATTCAATCTCTGTAAAACTCTGTATCTGATCCTCTTCAACACTTGAGAATGGCTCAACTAAAGCCACCAGTTAAGACTAAGGGAAGAGAAAGATCAAAACTCAAACCATCTGATGGATATCTGATGGACTGAGTGTGTTTCTCTCCCAAACAGTGAATAAAGACTTAGCTTTTCACTAAGAATTAAATCAAAGGCAGCACTTGCACATTTACAAGCCCAAATCAGAGAAAGATGGGACAGTATGGAAAATGCAAAAAAAAACAAAAAAACAAACAAACAAAAAAACCTCATGTCATTGCAGGCAGTATGAACCCAACATATTTTATGATTTGTCTGATCAGCTTCATTTCATTTGTTAATACACATCAATTTCTGCTTTATACAGCCTGCAACACTTTCCAAAGAAGGTTCGTATAGGTAAGCATTCTCTTTCTCGATTAAGAACAGGTCAGAACTGCAGGCAGGAAAGTCCAGTACCCATGCTCTCATCTTCTGCAGCCATGCATTTGTGATGCAGTTGCAGTATGTGGTTTTGCATTATCCCAGGAAAAGAAGTCATATTGAAGGCAGATTATGTTTCTCTACAGCCTCACTGTACTTTTTCTGCATTAAGGCTGCCTTAACAGAAGTGTAAATTACATTTGCCAAAAGCAATGACAAAACCCGAAGCTGTGACAGAGCCTAGCATTAGGACTTTTTGCTTATAATAGTTTGGATTTTTTTTTTTGTTTTTGTTTTTTTTTTGCTTCAGAGCACTTGGCATTTATTTCTTCAAAATAAAGATCTGGAATACTGATACATTTATCCACAATACATGACATGACTCCCCAAATCATCACTGACTGTGGAAACCTCATACTTCAAGCACTGTGGATTCTGTTCCTCTCCACTCTTCCTCCAGAATTTGGGACCTTGATTTCCAAATTACATGCAACGTTTACTTTCATCTGTAAAGAGGATTTTGGACCATTGAATAACAGTCCAGTTATTTTTCTCCACAGCCCAGGTAAGAAGCTTCTGACGTTCTCTCTGGTTCAGGAGCGGCATGACATGAGGAATGTTGCATTTGGAGATCATGTCTAGGATTCGTCTGTGTGTAGTGACTCTTGATCTTATCTAATATTCTAATTTTCTGAAACACTGAATTTTGGGGTTTTTTTTGTTTGTTTGTTT
>JAVSBU010335472.1:0-10970 GCA_033118015.1 Loricariichthys derbyi | reverse complement strand
CTCCAGGATACAATTTGGAAGTTTTGGTAAGCCAAATCTCGGTTAACTCGGCCGCAACCGTGTATGTGTGAACGTAGCTTTAGACATTCATGACTGTGACATGTAATTCTATACTGCTATATAAGATGTACACTTACTACTTTAAGTTATATCCAAGTTCCATTTCTATATTGTTGGCCCATTAGAATAGGTAAAATATTTGCAGAAATGTGAGGGATGTACTCACTTTTGCAAGATACTGTGCATTATAGGGTAGTACATGCTCTACTATAAGCATGTTCCATTGTTCAGTATGTTCAAGTCTTTGCAGAAGCAGCTATAACGTTCAAACTCCCACACTGAATGGATATTGTACTAAACTACAGGAAACAAGTATTAGGAAAGATATGAGAAACCTTGTTACTTCTCCATTCTTTCCTTCTTACGCCTTCCAAAACAAGCACCCTTTAACTATTGCAAAACTCCCATTTCCCAGCCCAGGGAGGATTCCAGGCTGACCATACACCCACCTACCTAATGCACCAAGTGCCACACACCAAACTCCCAGAAAACTTCAAATGCTTAACCACAGATTGTTCCCTGGACAACTACAAAAAATAAATAAATTAAAAAGTATACAATAAATTAAAAGAACACTGGCACTCTCTGGACAATCAGAGATATTTCTCAGAGTAACTGTGTGTGGTACTGCATGCATGTTACACGCACAGAGCAGATGTAGACTAAAATGCAGGAAATGCACAATAAAGGCCTCAATTTTAGACACTCATTCCCAGGCCTAGTCCTGGAGTGCCTTGCCCTGCACATGTTGATGTTTTTCCTGCTCTGATTCACAGACTCCAGCTAATTGGCTAATTATCAAATGGTTTCCAAGTTACTCTGGATATGCTAGAGCAAGGAAAGTAATGATGAATGAAGACAATCAAGATGCTGGAGGCGGGATCAGATGCAGCAGCAGCATGGAAGTCTGACAGACATTTTGTAGATATAATATTAAAAATAATAATAATAATAATAATAATAATAATAATAATAATAATAGAGCCATGCTGCCCTTCTGTATATGAAATGGGGATTAAAAAACCAACTGCAGGTTCATAGCCCAACATCTATACCGTTAGGCCCAAAAATGGACTCTGTAGTGGCTGAAAATGATGTCTCATGCTCCCTCAACCAGTTTCAATTTGAGCCTGATGAATCCTGGCATGGTCATTTTTTGAATTTGAGCGTGCCATCAGGGAAGGGAAAAAATCTATTTATTGAATAACCTCGTCATTCAGTATATTCAAATATCAACTGACTTCATTCTTTGGGCTCATAACAATGCTGAACGTAGTCCTGACCAACTGCAGCAACCCCAGATCATAACACTGCCCCCACAGGTGGTGACCTTTTTTTGGTGAGGCAGTGTATTTATATTACAATAGCACAAAAAGACTATGTGACTGTGGTGATGTCCAATCAATGCCCATTTTGATCAGCATCTTGTTTCACAGAATATAATGCCATCACCAAAGTGCGCATACCTGTTCCTGCAGGTATATTGTCCAATCAGCTTCATGAAAACCAAGTAATACACCAGACAGGTCAGAGATAAAGTTCTGGAGAAGTGTAAAGCAGGGTTAGGTTAAAAAATATCCCACGGTATGAACATCTCGTGGAGCACTGTTCAATCCATGATCTGAAAATGGAAGGACCATGGCACAACCACAAGCCTACCAAGACATGGCCTCCCACCTAAACTGACAGTCCAGGTAAGAAGAGCACTAAATAGAGAAGCAGCCAAGAGGCCCATGGTCACTCTGGAGGAGATGCATCTCAGGTAGGAGATTCTGTCCACAGGACAACTATTACAACAATTATTATCATTTTCTTCACAAATCCAGTCGTGATGGAAGAGTTGAGTTGCAAGAAGAAAGCAAGCCTTAAAAGGTCTTGCTTTCAATTTGCCACAAGCCATGTAGGGGACACAGCAAACATGTGGAAGAAGGTGCTATGGTCTGATGAGCAAAATGTAACTTTTTGGCCTAAATGCAAAATGCTATGTGTGGTGGAAAACTAACAATATCCCACACTATCCCCACTGCGAAACATGTTGGTGACAGCATCATGCTGTGGGGATGGGGAAGGTGGTTAGAGTTGATTAGAAGATGGATGGAGCTAAATACAGGGCTACCCTGAGGAAAACCTGCTAGAGTCAAAAGACTTGAGAATGGGGCAGAGGTTCACCTTCCAGCAGGGTAAGAACCGTAAACATACAGCCAGAGCTACAACCGTTTAGATCGAGGTTTCTCCAATGAGAGAGAGAGAGAGAGAGAGAGCGAGAGAGAGAGAGAGCGAGAGAGAGAGAGAGAGAGAGAGAGAAATCACTCTCTGGGGGTCACTACACATCCCTAATATATACACACACAGCTGCTCTCCATTCTCCCCATATCAATGTGCTGCCAGATTTCAAACACTGTAGTGTCGATCTATAGAAGTGGAATACAAAAGCTTGCAGTATTGTGTAACAGTCAAACTGGCTCTGAACATCAAGAAAACCAAGGAAGTGATCTTGACGTCAGTACAGTCCTAACAATGACTGAGGAACTATTCTATAGCACAAATACTGCCTCAGAGGATGGGAAAGACTGGGAGAAACGAAGAAACCAAATCATCAGAGGCCTATAATTTCTGTCACTGTGTTAACGAATACATGTTGACAGTGTGTAGCGTGGCTCATCAGATGGAACAGCAAGTGTTGTCCCCTGGGAAAATCATCTGGGTTCAGTTACTAGACATCACCATTTACACCACCTGCTCCCTCTGATCTGACAGTACCACCATTGGGTTCAGTTACTAGACATCACCATTTACACCACCTGCTACCTCTGATCCGACAGTACCACCATTGACCATCCCATCCAATGCATCATTTGATTGAACTTCTGTACTCAGGAAGAAGAGTAAAAGCCTATCTGAGCAAAGATTAGCAGAAAGAACCACCAAGCAGCCAGGTCCCTGAACAAGACTCATCAGCCCACACCCCTCATATATCATTCAACCCCAATTCTACCGCCCCCATCACACTATATACAACCCTAGGCAAGTTTGTTTATTTAACACCACTTCATTTCCTAGCATCATTCACTCAGACCAAGCCAGTTTTGCCTAATCCCGAGCACCAGTAGTGAACCCATGGATAGGATATGCAAACTCCAGAGACAGAGGCTGGGATTTAACCAGGAACTCTGGACCTCTGAGGCAACCACACTAACTGCTACGCCACCGTGCCGACCAAACCCCAGATGAAAACTCTGCACAATGAAACATATCTGCACTACATGCCCTACCATTCACCTTAATAACATTGCCTTGCACTGCACTTAATAGCACTGGATTGTTACTGATCACTGTGCAAATATGTATTACATGGGTTGGCAATTCACAAATGGAGTCCAGACCTGGACCCGATTTAGAATCTTTCCAAATCTCTCATCATCAATACAAAATGATGGTGAAAATTTATGCAACTAAAAAAATAAAAATTTGACATTGCAGAAGCTTGTGGAAATTGTGTCATAGTGAATATATGCCATTATCAAAGCTAAAGGCCATCCAACAAAATATTACTGTGACCTTTTTTTGGCCAGGCAGTGTACCTTCTAATGCTTCCAATGCATCCATCTTCAGCTCGTCACTTGTTCAAGGCCTCGTTCACTAAAGTTTTCTCTTCCAGATACGGAATGCCTGCCAAATTGGATTTAAATCGGGTTGCTGGCTGGGTCATTCAAGAACTTTTCTTTTTTCATTTTAACATTGAAAAACACCCATTTTATTTTATGAAAATGTTTGGAGGCTACCCAATAAGTTTGTTGGCATTTACTAGCACCTATACACATCCATATTCAGTGTGTTGATAGCTTAAGCAGTTATGTCATCTGAGAAGGTATGTGCGCTAGTACGTTTGGCAGTAACATCCAAGTCATGACCGCTCCAAGACAGTGTTTCATAACTGAGGTTGTATACGGTCCCTTTTTGTCTCCACATGTCAGTCTTAACATCACTGATGTTCATCTTCATCTGTTCTGCATAGTCTATCTATCCACAAGCCCTTTTTCCAGAAATCTGCAGTCTCATAAGTATTTTTTGCAAACAATATTCTGGATATTCTGTTTTGCAGCTAACCTGTATTTCTGTTCAAGTGGATAGTAGTCTCTGACAAATATACACTTGGCGTTGAAGGCAGTTTCTGATCTGTTGGACAGACAACTGTGGATTTTTTTTTCTTCCCCTTCGAGTAGAATTCTTCTACCATCAGCAGTAAAAGTCGTCCTTGGCCTACAAGTCATTTTGCAATTAATGAGTTCACCCGTGCATTCCAGCATGAGAAACATATCCCATATATGAAACATGGTGGTGGTTTTATCATGGTTTTGGCCTGTTTTGCTGCATCTAGGCCAGGATGGTTTGCCTTCAATGATGGAACAATGATTTCTGAATTACATCAGAGAATTCTAAAGGAAAATGTCAGGATATCTGTCCATGAACTGAATCTCAAGAGAAGGTGGGTCATGCAGCAAGAGGGTCATGCAGCAAGAAACTGAGCCAAGGCACACAAGTATTTCTTACACAAGTATAATATGTTTGTCTTGTTTGTTTATTTAAGTTCTCTTAAGTTACTCTTTAGTTGAAACTTGTGCTGAAAAAATGGTTTTGCACATTGATATTGTATGAGGATCTTCTAGGATGGGAATTGCAAGACAAGAGACTTTATTTTTACTGTAAATAATGACATTTCTGTAACCCTGTAGAATCTCACTTGTCCTACAGGATTTTTGTTACCATGAAAATACTTTGCACCTCTCCGAAGTGGTGAGTAAAAATTCAAATATTCATGTCCTCTGAAACTAATACAATATGTATTGGGCTACTGCTGGAACCAATAGAAAGGTGAGAGAGAGAGAACCCTCACTTTATTCAAAAGCTACATATGCAGTACATAAAGGGTGCCACTCTTTCCAATCAAACTGTTGTGGACTGTATACTGGGGAAGTAATTGTTCTCCATGACAGTGCTGTTATCCATACCATGATTCCCATCATCTCTAGCCTATCTCCTCATGACCTTTCTGCTGTGAATACATCATAGTTCAGAGCTAAGTGCACACACACCTGATTTTTTACTTATCGTTACCAGTTAAGGTCAAAACAGTAAAACACAACTGTATAGCATGACTACGTTAATGTGGTTCAGGCACATAACTCAAACTCCAGTTTTAAAATGCTGTGTCTGATAAGACCAAGGAACCATAATCTCTACCAGTCATTTTGAGCCTAACAACCTTAGTTTCCTTCCTGTGAGAAAGTTTTTTTCTGGTGTCTCAAGGGAAACTAGTGTAGAGCGGTAAATGAAACCAAGCAGGAGTAAATGTGCTGGGGCCCCAAATATGCAGACAGAATTAGTCCATCTGTTCCCACTGTGTCTTAGTGGGATGCAGCACTTCACTCTCGTCTAAAGTCATTCAAACTACCAGCACAGCTGTATGAGAATGGAGAACTAAAATGCTCTCTCTGCCAGATTCCCTCTTCAATATGGCTATTGTGTGAACCAAATTTGGCATTCAGAGTTGCTGCAAAAATGTTGTATCATATTAAAGTTTACTTTACTAACACTTTCATTGCAGGTATGTGCTGCATTAAGTCCATCCACATATACACTTGAGACCAAAATTAGAGAACAACACAATTTCCTAAATGTCATAGTCACTGTGTAGTTTTTTGTGAAATTATCCTAACAGGACTAAAATAGCAGTATTTTAAGCTTATTTTATGAAGTATATATATTCTAAATCACAGCATAAAAACTTAAATGAGAGAATTGAAAAAGAACACTGATCAGAATTAGAGAACACTTTCAGATACTTGCAAGTCATTTGTGTTATTCTGGCACCTGGTGCTACTTTCCTTAATTATCTGACAAACCCTATTTAACTGGCAGCCTAAACAGTCTTCACTGACTTTGCAAAAATGGTGAGCCGTTCCAAAGTGACTGAAATCCTCCAGCAGTAGGTTGTCCAGATGAAGGCCAAAAGGGTGACCTTATCAGCCATAGCAAGAAAAGTTGATCAAAGTCTGATTTCTAGAATATTGTATCTTTACAACTCAACACAAACAATGAGTTTAACAACATAAACTCATTCAATCCCCAAAGAAGGCTGGTCACCCACGAAAGACAAATGCAAGAGAGGACAGGATAATGCACAGAATCTATATGGGTAATCGGTTCAACACTGCAGCTCGAATCACTCACCAGTTCAGCACTGAACAGGGTAAAGATCTGTCTCGTCATAGTGTGTCTTGACGTTTAAGAGCATTTGGATTGAAAGCCCACTCTGCAGTGACCAAACCTCTCATTAGCAGAACGAATCAAAAAGCTAGACTCATCTTTGCTGAGGAGCATGTTCTGTGGACAGTGAAGAAGTGATCCAGAGTTCATTTCAGTGATGAAACCAAGTTTAATTTATTTGGGTCTGATGGGAAGCATTATGTTCGTCGACAAACTGGGGAAAGACTGAACCCAAAGTGTGTAAAGAAGTCAGTGAAAGGTGGAGGAGGAAGTGTCATGGTTTGGGGAATGTTTTCAGCAGCAGGAGCTGGACCTCTCATACAGCTACATGGCAGAGTGAATTCAAGTGTTGATCAGAACCTTCTTCAACAACACGTGGTTCCTTCCTTGCATTCATCACTCAGTCAGCCAGCAATTTTCATGCAGGACAATGTCCCCTGTCACACAACAAAATTGGTAAAGCAGTTCCTTGAAACTAAAAACATTGAAACAATGAAATGGCCAGCCCATAGTCCTGATTTAAACCCAATAGAAAACCTCTGGAAAATCCTTGGTAACAAAGTTATGGCCACGAAACACAACAACAGTGACAGAGCTGTGGAAGAGATTGGAAGAAGAGTGGATCAAAATCACACCAGAGCAGTGTGAGAGACTAGTGATGTCATGTGGCCACAGATTTGCTGAAGTTATTCAAAGCAAAGGCTGTACACTTCATACTGATTGGTGACTGTTGGAACCTTCAGAAAATTTAGTTGTAATCCTTCTCTGTGCTACAGTCATTGCTCTTTAATTATGATCATCATGTTTTTTGCAAGGTTTTATGTTGATATACTTTGGTTATTTTGTAAAACACCGTTCTAGTGGCATTATGTACCCCCTCCAAAAAATCCTTCAAATGTTGATCAATGTAGATTACATTATTTCTGGAAAAAAAAGTGTTCATACATTGATTTCTAATTTTGATCTCCAGTGTATGTTCTGTTGTCTGATAAAGTTATTAACCTCTAAGGTTGTTAACATGCGTAACCCATAGTTTACTGTGTCAGACATTAGATGTTGGAGTGCCAGCACAATAAGGAAAACTGAATTTTTGCAATGCAGCAAACCAGAAATATAAGAGGAGAAACGAGCAGAGAAAGAAAACTGTCTTTGCAATGCAGCATACCAGAGTTAAACACAAATTAATCATTATTTCATGCTTCTTATAGCTTCTACTGAAATACCTGCACACGTCTTAAATACATCAAGCACAACATATCGCACTATCACAAAGTCAGTTTCTCATTCCATAAATGTGTTTGTGTGCGAGTGGGTGGGTGAATGAGTGAGGGTAGAGAGAGACTACTACAGACTTTGGGCCAAGGAAGGGCTGAGCTAAGCAACGCACTGCACAAAGCAGTTACAGATCTTAAATAGTATTACTACTGGCTCAGTAGCACTTGGACTGTATATAGGATGTGTACATTGGGCTGGAATGTATAATATTTATCTTCAGGTATGCTTATGCTATTATGGTGACTCGGAGAAAAAGTTGAGCAATGCACTTACAATCTGGAAACAAAATCTCATCTACAGCTGTGCTGTTTTTAAAAACGTTTTGGCGTGGCACAGTTCAGTATCGACCCAGCATTACAGTAGATTAGGCTGGCTTGGGTTCAAAGCCTTTCATCGCTCTTCAACGTCCTGTTTGTGATTGCTATTAATACTTCCCCCAAACTCCCACCACAGATACACTTCAGCGCTTAAAAGGTTAAAAATCACCTGGATTTTCATGCTGCCACCTGCTCTTCATTTTTAAAGCAACAACACGTATGATCATACAGTTCCTCCAAGTAGTATTCAACCCCCTGTAGATTTTGCATGTTTACACATTTGGAGTTAACTTGGTATTGTGAAATTTGGACTGTAGATGGGTCTGGATATGTGAAATGTACTGCAGCAAAAGAACAATGTTATTTCTCTGGGGTTTTTTTTATTTTATTTTTTTTTGTTTTTTTTAACAAATTTGCTAAGTTTACCAGAGGCTCAATTATTATTCAACCCCTCACATCCCCAGAATTCTGTTTGTTTCCCTCAAGTATTAAGAAGTAATTGAGGTAAAAAGAACAATGAGGTTCACATGCTTGGATTAATTATCTCTTTTTTTCCTGCCTTTTCTGGTTATAAAGGCCCCTCCTCAAACAAGTGAACAGCACTCAAACATTGTCAACATGGGAAAGACTAAGGAGCATTCCAAGGCCATCAGGGACAGTCATGGAGGGTCACAAGGCTGGTAAGGGGTACAAAATCCTTTCCAAGGAATTGGTCTCCATTCCAGGCGAGCCCGTAAGGTACCTTTATTTTCAAATCGTCATGTCAAGGCCTGTCTATAGTTTGCTAATGATCACTTGGAGGACTCTGAGGCAGACTGGTTCAAGGTTCTCTGGTCTGTTGAGACCAAGATTGAGGTGTTCAGTGCCAACCACACCTGGACCGTTTGGCGAACTGCATACAACCCTAAGAATACCATCCCTACAGTTAAGCATGGTGGTGGGAGCATCGTGCTGTGGTACTGCTTCTCAGCCAAGGGGCCTGGTCTGCATCAAAGGGAAGATGAATAGCACACTACCTGGAGATCAAGGCCAAAAACCTCCATCAAGGATCTTAAAATGGACCGTCATTTCATCTTCCAACAGAACGACCCAAAGCACACAGCCAAGATAACCAAGGCCTGGTTCAAGAGGGAAAAGATTAAGGTGTTTCAGTGGCTTAGTCAGTCTCCTGGCCTTAACCCAATTGAAAACTTGTGGAAGGAGCTCAAGATCAAAGTGCACAAGAGATGCACAAAGAATCTAGACAACTTGGAGAAGATCTGCATGTGCCTGCCTGATCAAATCTTATAGAAAACGATTAATAGATGTAATTGTAAATAAAGATTATTCCACATTAATCCTAGGGGTTGAATAAAACTGACCCTAATGTTTATGTTTTGAATGTATTATAATTTAATTGAGCAACTCGTATATTTTTGTTTGTAATATTTAGGCATCTGTAAATAAATGTTACTCTTGTTCAAAGTTTGAAGGCTGTAACTTATTTGCAACTTCTTGCTTTAGCAAAAACCTACAGGGGGTTGAATACTACTTGGAGGCACTATACATCTTAACTGGTTGGCTTAAGTTAATTAATTTGTATTTAGAATGCCATCAGTAACAGTACACTAGATGATGTTTACCAAAGAAATGACTGATCTGTATGCAATCTCTAAAGAATGTTGATAAAGTTGTGCATGCTATTTCCCATTTCATACTGTTATAGCCAGACTCATGAATTGACTGGCTATAGTATTTTAATCTTATAACCATGACAAAAAAAGTGATCATTTTATTTCACACAAGAAAAAAGCTTAAAAGCGCATAAGCAGTAGAATGGTGCATTTAGTGGGTCAAGTTGGGAAGTAGAAGGTCTGAATAATTGTGCCCAGTCATTTTGACTGAGCATATTTTACTTCTTCAAAAATAACACACTGAATAAATGAACATGGCATCACCTGCTTGATTCAACAAAGCCACAGATGATGATTTGCATCTGCTAGGGAAAAACAAATGCACAAAGAGTTTAAGGTCATGCACACAGTAGGTCTGGGGACTCTGGGGAGTGACCGGCATTTTGCTAGGTAGAACTAGTACAGCTTAACTTGAAAGGGATACTCAAGCGTATTCATGATTTCCAATAAAGACAATTAAATAAAGATGGACCAATAAAGACCAGCGATTTAACCTAATCTCTCAACATGTGTAGTACAGTGGTGCTTGAAAGTTTGTGAACCCTTTAGAATTGTCAATATTTCTGCATAAATATGAACTAAAACATCATCAGGTTTTTACACAAATCCTAAATGTAGATAAAGAGAACCTAGTTAAACAAATGAGACAAAATATTTGGTCATTTACTTATTGAGGAAAATGATCCACTATTACATATTAGTGAATGGCAAAAGTATATGAACCTCTGGGATTAGTAGTTGATTTGCAAGTGAAATTAGAGTCAGGTGTTTTCAATCAGGTGTGAGTGGACACCCTGTTTTATTTAAAGAACAGGGATCTATCACAGTCTGCTTTTCACAACACGTTGGCGGAAGTGTATCATGGCAGGACCAAAGGAGTCCAAATCGCTAATGAGTTTGAACTCCACCAATCCACAGTCAGACAGACTGTGTACAAATGGAAGAAGTTGAAGTCCATTGTTAACCTCCCCAGGAGTGGTTAACCAACAAAGATCACTCCAAAGGCAAAGCATGTTATAGTTGTCAAGGTTACAAAGGACCCCAGGGTAACTTTTAAGCAACTGAAGGCCTCTCTCACATTGGCTAATGTTGATATTAATGAGTCCACCATCAGAAGAACCCTGAACAACAATGGTGTGTATGATAGGGTCGCAATAAAAAAGCCACTGGTCTCCAAAAAGAACACTGCTTTTCATCACCTTCTTCTTCTTTCAGCATTTCCCTTTTCAGGGGTCGCCACAAAGACTCATCCTCCTCCATCTCACTCTGTCCTCTGCGTCCTCACAACAACTACTTCCATGTTCTCTCTAGCTGCATCCATATATCTCCTCTTTGGCCTTCCTCTTCGTCTTTTTCCTGGCAACTGCATTTCTAACAT
>JAVSBU010335464.1:0-10971 GCA_033118015.1 Loricariichthys derbyi | reverse complement strand
AAGAGTTGTGGTTGTCCCAAACTTCTTCCATTTAAGGATTATGGAGGCCACTGTGCTCTTAGGAACCTTGAGTGCTGAAGAAATTATTTTGTAACCATGGGCAGATCTGTGTGTTGACAAAATTCTGTCTCTGAGCTCCTTGGGCAGTTCATTCGACCTGATGATTCTCATTTGCTCTGACATGCTCTGTGAGCTGTGAGGTCTTATGTAGACAGGCCTCTGCTAATCAAGTCCAGTCAGTTTAATTAAACACAGCTGGACTCCAATGAAGAGGTAGAACCACCTCAAGGAGTATCATAAGAAATGGACAGCATGTGAGTTGAATATGAGTGTCACAGCAAAGGGTCTGAATACTTATGGCCATGTGATATTTTTATTTTTTAATAAGTTTGTAAAATATTAAATTTTCTGTAAAGATGGGGTCCTGAGTGTACATTAATGAGAACAAAATGAACTTTTTTGATTTTAGCAAATGGCTGCTATGAAACAGAGGGAAAAATTTAAAGGGGCCTGAATACTTTCCATACCCACTGTATTGGTGTTTCAGCTAAAACCATGCATGTGTATTTGCTGAATTTTTGCTGTCCTCGGTTCAGTGTGTGTGTGTTAAACAGTCAGCTAAGTAATGGGAAATTCTGATCTACTGCTTATTTTATATGAATATTTTTATTGATTATTAAATTTTCATGCAATATTGATGACCACGATTAGAAGTTTTATATGCTGTCCAATAAATACAGGTTCAAGACAGGACTTAGTGTTAAGTTTTTGCATGCTCTGTGTGTGTGTCTGTATGTGTGTGGTGTTCAGGTCCCAGCATATGGTTATTCATTCACTGCAGTTGACTCTGGGCTGCTGTTTCCTCTACTGCCTGCTCAATCTACCCTCTCTTGCTTCCTGCTGGCTGCCAATGATGACTCTATTGCAGGCACTGGAGTTCTTCTACCTTACTACGTCACTGGTAATTCAGCACAATCCTTATTAACTTGTGTTTTAATTCTGCTTAATGTAATTTTGATTTAGTTATGTATTACTGTACTACCCTACATCTGATACCTTATACCCTCACTGGCCACTTTATAAGCTACACCTCCTTGTTTCTACACTCATTGTCTATTTTATCAGTTCCAGTTATTTACCGTAGAGATGCACTTTGTAGTTCTACAATTACAGACTGTAGTCCATCTATTTCTTTGCATACTTTTACTCCCTTATTCTCTGTTCTTTAATGGTCAGGACCAGCACAGATCAGGTATGAGTTGGGTCGTGGATCTCAGTACTGCAAAGTCATGTGTTTGTATGTTGTGCTGGTTTAAGTGAATCAGACACAGCAATGCTGCTGGAAGATGAAAGATTAGAGGATGACTAACACAAACTGTGCAACGACAGATGTGCTGCTGTCTCTGACTATACATCTGAAGGTGGAGCAATATGGTAGATGTGTCTAACGGAGTGCACAGTATTTAAAGCTCCAACATCACTGCTGTATCTGCTCCAATCATACCAGAAAAACACACTCTGTAGTGCTGAGCATGAGCCACCACCTAAATAGTACCTGATTTGTGGTGGTGCTTTGGGCTCATGACCATTAAAGTACAGATTTAAGGGGTCTAAAAAAATGAAAAACCCAGATGGACTATAATCTTTAATTGTAGAACTATAAATTAGGGTAAGTGGAACTAATAAAATGGATAGTGATTGTAGAAACAGAGGTTGATAGTGAATAGTAGTGTATACTATTATTTGTTTTGGTAGTAAGGTAGCTAGTTATAACTCTTTGTATAAAAAAAAATCTAACATTATTAATAATTAAAGTTTTAGTTGTTTTTATTAGTTTTTTTGTTGTAACCTTCTGTCTGTGTAAATCTCTTTAAAATGGTTGAGTCTGAATATTCAGATAGTGAGAGCCCTATTACCCCATTACAGCATATTCCAAACCCCACCTAGTTCCAATTCTGCCATTGTTGTCACGCTGTGTGCTACCACGCAAAATAAATGACCATTATCTTGTAATTAGCCACTCAATAACATAGGGTAGAGAAGTGGAGGGTGAAGGTAGAGGCAAGAAACCTCAAACACCAAAATTTGAAACATCAGTCTTCTTTCATAGAGCATAAAACAGACAGCACACCCTGCATTCTGGCAGGATTAGGTTATAACTGTAGTTCTTTTATCTATTTATATTTTAGGAGTGGCTTTGATAAATGTCTTTCTAGCACAGGATGAACGCTTTGAAGCTATTTTAATGCATCTGGTCTTTTAGCCTTGACCAACAGCACTGCATATTATGTACAGTGGTGCTTGAAAGTTTGCTTCGAGTTTGCGCTTTTCCCCCCGACACCAGATACTGAAAGCAAAGGTTCACATGCTTTTGCCACTCACTAATATGTAATATTGGATGATTTTCCTCAATAAATAAATTACCAAGTGAAGTATAATATTTTTGTGTCATTTCTTTAACTAGGTTCTCTTTATCTACTTTTAGGACTTATGTGAAAATCTGATGATGTTTCAGGTTATATTTATGCAGAAATATAGAAAATTCACAAATATAGAAAGGTTCTTCTTAACCATCCACAATGAATGAGAACTCTTCTATGAGAAAATTTCACAGTTGCTCATTTTAATGTATTTCAGTTTGGTTAACCATTTGCTTAGGAAAAATGAACAGATTTGATGATTTCTTTTTTTTTTTTTCCTCTCACACTGTGTGCAGATCCTGTCCCTGGTGCCTGCAATTTGGAGTTCCCACTGGAGACTGATCCAAACATCTATTTAAGCTATAACATTTATGAGACCATTATCCGGTTTGCTCCTGCTAACGTTGGATATGCACGGTATTAAATATCCTCTTACATGTTTTCTAAGAGCTTTACGATTAATATTTAGGGTTTCCAGTGGTTCTACTGAAAGTGGAAACCATTTCACATCCTTTATTTCATTAAGATTTTAAGTTTTTACAGTGCAGATTGTGGAGATATGTATCCTGCAGATCTATACTGCAGAAGACCAACAGTATAGAGGCTCCATACACATAATGTACCAGTCAAAAGTTTGGACACACTTCTATTTCAGGGGTTTTAAATTATTTTAAAATCTTCTGCATTGTAGATTAATACTAAAGTCATCCAAACTGTGAAGAAATACGTCTGGAATTATTTAGTAAACAAAGTGTTTAACAAACCAGAATGTTTTACATTTTAGATTCTTTAAAGTAGGCACCTCTTGCGTAGATGACAGTTTTGCAATTGCCATTTTCTCACTCTGCTTTATGAGGTTTCACCTGGAATGGCTTTCAGTTACCAGCTGTGTCTTGGTAAGAGTTAATTTATTGTATTTATTTCCCTCTTAATGTGTTTGAGCTCAATAGATGTGTTATGAAGAGCTAGAGTTACTATAAAGTGAATAGCTCTATTTCTAGTTCTAATCCATATTATGGTAAGAAAGACTCAACTAAGGAAAGAAAAACCCACAGTCCATCATTACTTCAAGAAATGAAGCTTAGTCAAACCAAAATATTTCAAGAACTTTGAAAGTATCCAACCAACTAGTGCTCATCACCTCTGGGAACTCCCTCAGGACTGTTGTTAAACCATTTGAGGTGATTATTGGTGGCCAAACTTATAAAGCTGATTGAGAGAATGTCAAGAGTGTGCAAAGCTAGAATTAAAGCAAAAGATGCCTATTTTGAAGAATCTAAAACATATTTGGGTTCGTTTAACACTTCTAAGTTTACCACATGATTCCTTGTGTGTTCCTTCATAGTCTTCAATATTAATTTACAATGTAGGAAAAAAGAAAGACATTGAATGTGTGTCCAAACTTTTAACTGGTGCTGTATGCATGAGTTTTTTTTTAAGAATATAGTTGTTTATTTAAATATGTTTTGACCCTGATGTTCTCTGGGTCAGGGTTGCGGGGACTCAGGCTCCTATTCCTGATCAACAGAGTGTAGAGATGCAACTGTACCCTGGATTGGGTACCAGAATAGAGCTGAGTAGGGATCACTGTTGCATAACAGGAGAATGATCCTCTGATCGGCTTTTCTCCTTCGAATGCAAAGAAATCTCTGCACATGGCTCGAACCGGAGTCCCTGTGGTGGTGGAATTGCTTTTAGACAGCTAGGCCACATGTGCATGTTGAGTTTAAATATTGGTGTGTGAAATCATGTTGATGGTTTCTGGTGTAAGTAATTCTGCACCTCTGCAGAATTAGCCTTTGAAGACCTATAGATTATACTCTTTCACTTAACCACTTCCTCTTCAAGAGTTCATGCTTTTTCCTTTCCTTCGGCTTACTGCTCGCTCTCTCTCTCTGTCTGTTTTCTTTTTCTGCTCTATCAGTATGTATGTGAGTCAAAATACCAAACTTCCAGGACAGTGACTTGACATGCAAGAACTAAAAGGCACTTTGTATACAAAATCACATTTCAAGAGCTTTATTGCAAAGAGTATTGAATAATTACATTATAAAAAACATGAACATGATACAATCTTTGTCTGTCTCCTATTTAGAGGTGTGTCTCCTCCTGCATGTGATGTGGAAACAAACTCCAGTCGTTGGCATTTAGAGTATGATGTCTATCAGTACTTCCTCCCTGAGAATGACCTATCAGAGCAGAGTCTAATCAGTGGTATGGAAAGGGTTGCTAAGGTGCCAGGCATATTGGACCATAGTAGAAAGGTCAGCTCACAGCTATATTTATTTATTATTTACTCATCTTGCACATTTAAATATGCAAAATACTCACGGCACTTTATTAGGTACACCTTTTCAGCTGATTGCTAAAGTACTTTTCTAATCAGCCCAATCATATGGCAGTAACTCACCACATTTATGGATGTAGATATGGTCAAAATTACCTGCTGGGATTCAAACTGAGCATGCAATGATTCCTTGTTGATCCTCAGAGGTCAGAGGAGAATGCTCAGACTGGTTTGACTTGATAGAAAGGCAGCAGTAACTCAAATTACCACTCATTACAACCAAGGTATGCAGAAGAGCAGGTACCAGACTGGGTGCCACATCTGTCAGCTAAGAGCAGGCAACTATTTGGATGGGCTCACCAAATTTGATCAACAGAATACTGGGAAAACATTTCCTGGTCTTATAAAGTTTGATTTCTGCTCCAATGTTTGGATAGTAGGGTCAGAATTTGGCATAAATGTGATTCTGCATTTTATCAACAGTTCAGACTGTTGCTGGTGATGTAATAGTGTGGGGATATTTTTTGTCACTCTTGGGCCCATTAATGCAAACTGAGCCTTGTTTAAACCCCATAGCCTTCTTGAGTATTGTTGCTGACCATGTCCCCTTATTACCACACTTTACCTTATACCACTTCCAGCAGGATGATGCTTCATGTCCCAAACCTCGAATCATATCAAACTGGTTTTCTGAACATGAGGAGGTCATTGTGTTCAAATGGCTTCCACATTCTCCAGATCTCAATCCAACAGAGCACTATATATAGTGTGTATTTACTTCTATTGGTATTTTGGATCAATTTGTCTTCATCCAAATTTCTTATGTTTTAGCAATACTGCATAACTCAAGATTTTATTTGTGTAATATCAGTCATGTACATTTAATTAAATTAATCTATAATATAATAGCTCAACTCTGTTTGAATTGGGTCATGGAGTAACTGTTTCCTTTACATAATTTGTTGCAAGTTGCCAAATTTGTGGCGAGTTTTCCTTCAAATTGTGTATATATTAAGTTAAAATGTTAACATGCTTGCTCATAACGTGAGACAGTGCCATTTTTATCATTTACACTGCCTGGCCAAAAAAAATAAAAATCACCACCTGTGGGGGCGGAGCTATAATCTAAGGCTGCTGCAGTTGGTCAGGTTTTGGTTCAGTAACATTATGAGCCCAAAGAATGAGATCAGCTGATAGCTGAATATACTGAACCACCAGATTATTCCATCAATGGATATTTTTTCTTCCCTGGTGGTATGGCCATATTCCAAGATGATCCAATGTCAGGCTCAAATTGTGAAAGAGTGGTTCAGGGAGCATGAGACATCATTTTCACACATGGATTGGCCACCACAGAGTCCAGACCTGAGAATCTTTGGGATGTGCTGGACTGGGTCCAAATTCCATCATCAATACAAGATCTTGGGGAAAAATTGATGCAACTCTGGACAGAAATAAATGTTGTGACATTGCAGAAGCTTGTAGAAACGATGCCACAGTGAATGTGTGCTATAATCAAAGCTAAAGGCGGTCCATAGAGTGTGGGACCGTTTTTTTTTTTGGCCAGGCAGCCATTTTTTTATTCTTAAAATGCTATTAATGTGAGCCGTAATATGATTTAACTTGCTAGTGGATTGTATTTATATTTGGTTAATGTTGTGTTAGTGGTTTTAATTCTCCCGTCTCTTTTTGTTCTAGCTGATGACATTATCTTCTCAAGATCACACTCAGGTGTCCTTTAACTCCATTCCAGGACAGGGAGTGATCTACTCCATTATAGTGAGAGACCCTGTATATAACAGCTCAGCCTCATATGTGCCTGTGCACACCTACGCCTGCAGCTTTGACTCCATTCTGGATGGCTGCACCACATTAGGTGATTAGTCAGTTGATGTTTTTATTTTATTTATTAACTGTGTATGACATTATATTTCTGTGATAAGGTTTATAGATAGTACTTGGAAGTTTTTGTTTGACAATGGGTGGTACTTGGTCTAAAAAGTTTAAAGAACCCCTGTATTAGACTATAACCTCTATGCTCTTAGGAAACAGCCTGGGACCTTTGACTTGCCTGAAGATCAGTCAGTTTATCTCTGTATGTAACTATATTAGACTATTACAGAACTGAATAATTAATTTCTAAAGGGGGGGCAGGTGACAAATCTGAACTGTGTTGGAGGCCCGAAACAAAGATAACTCAAACTTAATTTTTCTCAGTATTAATTTTCTGCTATTGTAAAAGTGGTAAATTATATATGATGCTATTATATATGCTACTGGTAATAAGTTTAATAATATTTCAGAATAAAAGTAACACAGTTGTATTGCATGCACAACATAAATACTTGTTCATTTGTGTTTATGACTGACATACCACAGGCTGGACAGGGATGTCCAAAGGGCCATATGTGGCCCACGAGCCGTAAAATACCCTTGGTCTGGTCTAATATAATCTAGATTTAATTTATGTATATGTAAATGCACTAAAGTGCTAAATTGTAACATTTTTCCACTTCAGGAAAAGTTTCCACCAAGGTTTTTTTCACCGTAGTAGGACTTGCAGGACTCTTTGTGTGCTTCCTAGGACATCGTTTCTTCAAATGTGGTAAGAGAATTTCTTGATTAATGCTTTGACTTGTTTTTAATAAACATTGCATTTGGCCATGGCTCAAAGTTGATGAATATGAACAACCCCAAGTTTTATGAAGTTCTGGTGATGTTTAATGTGAAGATTCTGAAGAGAGTGGTTTAGAGCTGGTATGTTCCTTACATACAAGCTTCATATTGGAGATTGTATGAATCATATGCTCATTAATTACCTTTTGCATGTGGCTAATGTGTTTCACCTAGAGAAGTCTGATCTGTGCTTTAAGATACTGATGTAATTTTCACCCCAATCTTTCCTCTCAGAGTTGTTCTGTATGGGATTTGGCTTTAGTGCTTTCTTCTTCTTTGTGCTGATCACAAGAACAACTACGCTGGATTATGAGAGTAAGTCCATGTTGTTGCTTTAACATAGCATTGAACTCCTGATGACATGCTGACAGTGAGATATTCAGTTCTTCTACAGATTTGGATGGAATTTGTTACACATCATTCTGTGTGAGATCACAGTAAAATGTAATACAGAATAAAAATCACATTAATCAAAGTTGCTTCTGTTTTAAGTGGAATTTCCTGTTTCATTGCGTTTCCCTTAAGTTGCTTTCCTTCGTAGTTAAAGCACAATAACTTTTTGCTTCATTGTGTACTTGTATTATACCCTCACTGATCACTTCATTAGGTAACACTTTTGTTTATACACCCCTTGTCCATTTTATCAGCTACACTTAGGCCACTTAGTTTAGCGGATTTCTGTGATGAAAACCTGAATACGGCGGCAGCAATAAAAATAAAAATAAAATTTCACTTTACAATTTACTTTTTTAATTTTCAATTAGCGAACACCAGGAGCCAATCCAATGTGCACTATATGGCTAAAAACAGAACAATATCAAAGCAAAAAAATATAAATAAATGACCGCTAAAGCTACAGCAAATGTGAGAGATGTGTTTACTCACTATTCTGGTGGCAGATAATTGAGATGTGGCAGCTTTGAGCATGCGCAGTTCATCTCAGAGTTTCCAAAAGACTGCTAAGTCGCTAGATTTGTCGCTAGTCGCTTTTTAAAAAAATAGTCGCTAGACGGTCTGGAAATTCGCTAAATATAGCGACAAAGTCGCTAAGTTGGCAACACTGGTGCAATGAGGAAGATGCTTCAGCATTTGGAAGCAGCCTTTTTCGTGGGGTCTTTAAGCGGCCACGATTAGCGGGTTCTAATTGCCACCTAGTGGTGCGATGCTGATGCACATCTAATAGGGTTTAACTTTATTTATGCCATGCGATCTTGCTGAACTGTCTGCTTAGTGCCCATTTGCTTTGTCTGCTCATGAGTTTGTGACGATGAACAGAGATTTTGGTACATTCTACGCATGCAACAGTGATGACGATTGCCATAGTGATGGGGCAAATTTTAATTGCCGTTTGCAAGATCGGCGGCAATAAAAAAAAAAGTCAATTTTTGATTCCCCCCCCCCAATTTTATTTATTTATTTTAAAAACGTGATAAACTAACATCGGCGGATCCCCCAAACAATTTATTAAAAAAGTCTGGCCTTATCATATAGATGTACTTTGTAATTCTAAAATTACAGACTGTAGTCCATCTCTTTCTCTATATACCTTTTGTCTCCTTTACTCTGTTCTCTGATGATCAGGAACCCTACAGGAACACCACATATCTGGGTCTCTGGGTTTTGGATCATTCTCAGCACTGCAGTGACACTGATGGTTTGTTAGTATGAGTTGATCAGACACAGCAGTGCTGCTGGAGTTTTTAATCACTGTAGTATCTGTCATCTGGTACTGAAAGCTGGCCTGAGAATAGCAAAGCAACCAAAAATATCCAGCCACCAGCATCCTATTGGCAGCATCATATGAGCACTGATGAAGGATTAGAGGATGATTAACACACACTGCAACAACAGATGAGCTACTGTGTCTGACTTTACATCTACAAGGTGGAGCAATAAGGCAGATGTGTCTATTAGAGTACTCAATGAATGAACACAACGTTTAAAAAGTCCAGCAGCACTGCTGTATCTGATCCAGTAGTTCTGGCATGACTGTGTCACTGAAGTCCTGAGTATGATCCACCTCCCTAATAGTACCTGAGTTGTGGAGGTCCTGAGAGAACAGAGTAGATGGAACTAACAAAAGTAGAGAAACAGATGAACTACAGTCTGTAATTGTAGAATTACAAAGTGCAACTATATGATAAATACAACTGGTAAAATAAACATTGAGTGTAGAAACAAGGCGGTGTAGCTTATAAAGGGATTTGCGTGTGTGTATCTTTATGCTATTGCCAATATCATATACATTTTTCAATAATAAAAATTTCTTTGTTGGATAAATGGACTTTTCATGCAGCTGATTGAGGATCATTTTTCTTTTCCTGCTGAACTCCAAGTTTCTCTCACCACTGATGGTAGAGAGTACACACATCCTCTCCCACTAGGAGATGGTTCTAGTAGAAATGCTGGAGTCCTCACGTTGATATGTAGTGTACTCCTGATTTGTGTGTTGACTCTGACAAAAACAGTCTCGATTTACGATTCTGATCTGCTCGAGTGGCATCAATCCAAGAAAAAACAGGTTCCTATTTAATTCACACGTTGTGGTTGTTCAACAGAAATTTTATTGAAACAAACAGGGTTTTAGGATATGTATTGGTAGCTTTCGCGGTTTGTTGCTTATGCGTTCTCCTGTGCCAGAAGTGTCATGAGTCGGATGAGTCATTCTCACCTCACATGAGTGAGCACAGTTAACCAGTTATTGTAGGTCAGGCCTTGATGATTTCCTCTTGCTTATGACTAGCTGGTTGTTTGCAGTGGTAAATGAGCATCAAAACTGAGAGCAAAGAAAGAGACTAAGCAAAATTCTAAACAACAAACAGTCCTTTCTTAAATTAAAACAGTGTTACAACCAGTAGACTCTTACTTTTGTACAGTTGCAAATAAACGTTTATGCACCATTTGGTATTACCTGGTTTTCTGTATTCATTATAATTCTGGAGAAACACATTCTGCCTAAATAAATAACACTTGCACAAAACAATTTTACTTCATGTCTGTATTGAAAATAAGGACTAATCATTCACAGTTCAGGCTAAATAATATTTGTAAATGCTTACACAGGTATGTGCCTCCTGATCAATGTCTGTTCGCTTTAACAACTGAAGTTTTAAACATTTTAGTAAATTATAATAGGAAATAAAAAAATAAAAAAAACTTCAGATGTTGCGGTTGTAAACAGCTGGTCATCTCAACAGTCAATCAACGCTGCATATACAGAAGCAGGGATGGGGTTTAAAGTTTAAAAGCAGAAGTGCATCGTTCAGGTGTGCGTGAGAAACTATCATTTCTGTATTCAGTTTCTCGTTAGAGTCATGTTTGGACTAGAGACCAATTTAAACACAGTAGGTGTGTTTAGTGAGTATTATTGTGCAAGTTACATGTCTGTCTCTGAATTTCCACTACTCTTGTAATGAGCTGTAAATGGGGACCCTGACCAGGATAACGTGGATAAGAGTGAATGAATGAATGGCATTCACTTATGCTACGTTCACACACACGCAGTTGTGGCCGAGTTAACCGAGATTAGCCTTTTCCGGCTTTACCTGCAAAAATCCCGGTTAAATGAGGTGGAATCCAGGCAAAGCA
>JAVSBU010335454.1:0-10971 GCA_033118015.1 Loricariichthys derbyi | reverse complement strand
GGGTCAGAAAGAACTTCATTGTGTCTTTGCTGATTTAGAAAAAGCGTATGACAGAGTGCCAAGGGAGGAGCTGTGGTTGTAAGGACATAAGTAGTAAACGTATCGCTTATTTTAAGAGGTATAACAGCAACACGTGAATAAACTTCAAACTCAAAGGATACTGATTAAAAAACAGATCTTTGACTTTGCTTTTTTGAGTTTTGTGAGTGGTATTTAATGTAAAATACAATAATATTAATAAAATACTACTTAAATGTAGTCTGATTTAAAACTAAAGCGCTCTCTTTAAAATAACCATTTCATTTTTATTAAAGTGACCATAATTGGCTTATTTATAAAGCAAGAAAGATATCAGCTTATAAAAAATATTGAAACTAGTTTGAAATATTAAAGCCGCAAACATTTATTTAAACATTCTATTAATGTTGGCTTTCATTTAGCCATGTTTTCTGAAAAAATTGTTTTCGAAAAAGCAGAGTTCAAACACACAAAACAATGACAAATAACTTTAGAAAGTAATAAATATGGATACAGTGAAAGAAACAATGCTAGCATGAATAAAAGGAAAAGAAACTAAGAAGAAAGGGAAAGAAATAAGTAAAAACTGAAATGAAAGGAAGAAGTGCTTTAAAGTCTGGGAGGGGGTGATCGTTTTTTTAATATCACATCTGTCTTCGATGGAGAGAACAATAAATACATTTATCATGGAAATAAAAAATGAAGAAGAGAACAGAAGGAAGGAAATAAAACAGTGAAAAAAGACCAAGGATGAAAAGAAGAGCATTAATAAGAAAGAGAGAAATATAGAAATAAAATTTTTTTTTTAAAAAGGTAAGAGGTAATAGAAAAAATGAGGAAGGGAAAATGACGAAGGGAGAAAAGACAGAGTAGAAAAAGGACAAAGGCAAGAAAGCAAATGAAAGAAGAAAAGAGCATAAAAAGGATAAAAGGACAGAAGAAAGAAAAACTTCAGTTAATGCTTGTTATCTTTCCAGGGTATGTTTAATACATTTGTATTTCTAATATCTTTCTAAGCATTTCCATTTTCCGGTTTATTCTTGCACTTCTTTTCCTGTACATCCTCTCTGGGTGTTTTTTTGGAAGCTGACCTTTGGATGACCTGACACTCATCAATACTGTGATAAACGACAACTCTGGGTTATTAAAGTAGAACTACAGAGGACAGAGTGATAGATGAAAAGTGAGAGATAGAGAAAGAAGAGAAAAAAACAAAACAAAAAAACAGAGAAAGGGAAATGAAAAGAAAAAATATGTGGATAAAATAAGGAAGAAGGATGGTAGAAATAAGAAAAGAAGAAACTAAAATGTACCAGAGAAAGAATGAAAGAGAGCAACGAGGAAAAGAAGGAAAGAAATAATGTGGAAGAATAAGAGAAAAAAAGGAAAATACAGACAGAAAAAAATAAATGGCTATGAATAAAGGAAGGAAGGAGAAAATAATTCATTCATTCATTTCATTTTCCAACCCTCTTAATCACTTAATGAATAATCCTCTTATCCACTTTATCATAATCATGAAAAATAAAAAAGCATAAACAAAATATATAAACGAAGACAAAACCAAAAAGAAAGAGATGTAGAACGTATAGAGGAATCTGAAAGGAGGCGGTACAGGGAAAGCGAGAGAGAAAGTGAGAGAGAGCTGGGTTTGGTTGAACAATCATCATTCTTTATTACAGAGTAGCAGCAAAAGTGATTGATGAAAGAAAGCACAGTGTAAAAAATAGAGTAAAAGAAATAAAACCATAAGGGAGCAAAATTCAATCTGCTGTCGTAAAAACCTCAGTGCTGTGGAAAAAGAGAAAGAAAACGACATACCATATCACATATCATAACAAGAACAAGATAAGTCTATTTTAAAAATATAGCTTTGTTGTTTTTTTAAACTTCTTCTTTTTTGTTTATCAAAACATTTGGCCATAGGCTAAAGTTTTGGCACCCCTGCATGATCAACTGGCATATATAATAAGAAGTTATTAAAATGTACTATAATTTATTTTTAAATTTGCTGCCTAATTAGTCAGTGTTTTTAATGCATTTGTAATATATTTAATAATAACTTTTTTTAAAATTTATTTCTTTATTATATTACAAGCAGGCAGATTAGTATTTTTATTTATATTTATATTTTTACTTGCATTTTAATCTCATTTTATACAGAAAATGCATGCAAACATATATTATATGCAAATATGCTCTCATTTAATAGTTTATCTGAATTTAAACAAGTAATGTGTGTTTAAAATGTTTTTAATACTCATGTATTTTTAGTCATGTTTTATTGTTCTTTATTTTCCTTTTTAAAAATTGTATATTTTAAATGCCCATGTACTGTTATTGACTGATTGATTTATCTTCTTTTATTACTTTACAGGTTATTTATAAAATATATTTAATGTCCATAATCTATTTTATTTATTTGTTTATTTATTTATTTAGTTATTTAATACATTTAATAATGTATATTCTGTTAGTTATAATTTTATTTATTTATGTAAAGTGTTTTTATTTATGTTTATCTATTTATTTATTTATTTATTTATTACTTTTACAAAGTTACATATAAATATATTTTATACACCCATATTCTGTTATTTATTAATTAAATTAATTAATTTATTTTATTATTTGTATATTTATTCATTATTTTTAGTTAGTATTTATTAAAAGGTATTTTTATGCTTATGCTCTGTTATTTATTAATCACTTCATGCTTTTGATAGAAGTGCCAATATATTTTTATTTATTAATATCAGAGTACTTCATTGTGCAGTAAATATTGTACATGCCTATGGAATTATTTATTGTTATTAATATTAATTTGATAATTTTTTTTATATATTTGCAGTTATGAATTTAAAGTCTATTCTTTAGTCTCATGGAGGGATTATCAATTTTTTTATTAACTAAAGAAGTAAATGAATAATGTCTATTAGAGAGGTAATGAATTACTTTCTGCCTTAAATGTAATAAATGCTCTTATTAGGTCGACATTAGGCTGAGGATGTCGGTCTGTAATTTCTTTAAGTGTTTTATATAAAAAAAAAATAGCAGTCAATAATTCTCCATTTTGGCTGCGTTGTTGTTCTTGTCTGTCAGGTCTCAAAAAGAGCAGAAATAACGCATGATAAACGTAACAGAGGTAGAGCAGTAAGAGAGAAGTCCATTAATCATAAACAGAGCCTATTGTAATGCGGACATAAGTACTGAGCAGCATATTAACTCAGATTGATACAGCCTGAGGTCTGAAATCTATCTCCACTCCTCCATCCTTGTGTCCAACACAAGACAAACTGAGACGGATGGATAGTCCTGAGCCTCTGCTCCCCTCCCTCCTCCGCCTCCTACTGTTTTTATTTGTGCTTTATTTATTACTTTTGTTTTAATTGTGGCTCGTTCTGTCTTTATTCCACAGTGTTGTTATGCATAATTACATAAACTGATTAAAAATGGTAACTGGTATGACTGGTTAACTGGCTTATAAGATTAGGTGGAAATAAAGGAAACAAAGTATCATAATATCTAACACCAAGTATCATGTTATCAGGATAATTATATCAGGATCATTTTTAGGTATTAGTATTAGTGTAGCAGCTCAGTTTGGTGCTAAAGTCAGATCGTGTTTGATAGAACTTGTGTATAGTTCAGATTAATAAATAGATAGGTCGAAGGATTAATGGATAGATCAATAGGAAAATGTTTGATAGGCAAATACATGTAAATATACCTACTCATCCATCCATCAGTCAGTCAATTCATCGATAGGTCAATTCATCCATCCATGCATCCATCAATCAGTCAATTCATCAGTCAATCAATCCATCTATTATTCAATAAATTCATCAGTCAGTCCATCCATCCACCCATCCATCCATACGTCTACCATTCAATCAATCCATTAGTCAGTCCGTCCGACCATCCATCAATCATCCATCGAATAAACTTGGTCGATTCACATATCATCGATCTATCAATTCATCCATCCATAACAATCAAACAGTAGTTCCACCTATCATCCATCCATCCATCACTTCATCAATCCATTAACCAGTCAGTCAATTCTTCAGTCACTCAGTTCATCCATCCATCCATCCATCAATCAATCAGTCAGTCCATTATCTAGAATTCCGTTTCTTTTGATAACTAATGAATCGCTGTAATTATCATAGATTGTGATCTATAGTCCTAGATAAATACAAACAACACAAATCTGAAGATTTAACAGTAAGTAATTAATTTCCTAAAGACAAAGTTAATCACTAATGTTTTGTACTATGTGTTTTGTATAATCTACACTATGGATTTAACTTTAAACTTTATCAGTTTGCTTTTGCTTTAACTTTGCATGTAAAGATTAACACGAAGACAGTCGTGATCAATAGGAGGAAGTGAAATCAGATTCAGCAGGAACGATGGATTATTGCTATCAGTTTGAGCACAATAAGAAATGTGTGTGATTCTGAGCAGACTGTTCAGCTCGATAATACTGATATTTATCTGAGGACTAAGTGTACTAAAGAAGTTCAGATAAAATGGACTGTTTTGGTTTCTACAGCGCATGATTGTTTTGTATTGGTTTGTTTTTGTACTGTATCGTGTTGTGTAAGTTCTTCATTTACTGTATTGTACTGTGTTGTAAGAATTACACTTACTGTGAAAAACAAATTATATGCACTCCATTTTTCTGTATAAAGGATCTTTGGTGTCATTACTTATTTTCTGACAGTAAATACATATTGATTGATCATTTTGCTTTTAGTGAGAGAAATCTGTTGGCAGGTAAACTCTGTTTGCAGCACCATAGAAGTTCTAATAAAATTATCTTATGGTTTATTGACTTTGGGAATTCTTTATAACATAAGCTATTGTGAGTAAAACAAATTCAGCAGAGGCACGCCTTAGTTCAACCATTCAGTACCACCTCTCACTAGCAGAGTGTGAATTTGAACGAAAGCTCAAGTTTCAAAGCCAAAAGTAAAAGGGTTTAATAGAAAGAAAGATTAGAACTGAGTCTTACCATCCAGCTCGTCTATTTCGTTCACACGGTACAGGTCTTCTTTTAGTTCCTAGAATTAAAAAAGTCACAGCAGGGGGAAAAGCTTTCTTGTATATGGCCCCCAACTATGGAATAAACGCCCAACTTTGGGTAAGGAATTTGAAACAAGGCCAAGTTTAAGTCTAGGTTAAACCATATTTATTTAGACAGGCTTTTGGTTAGACTGTGGTGCAAGACTTTGGTTCTTGGGGCCACAGTCTGGGGTCATGTCTGGCCTTGTCATGCCTTGGCCTTTGACCAGTGGGCTGGGCTTTGATCTCTTTGATCTTGAGTTGTACATGCTTGCCTTAGACTAAGGGCTGAGCCAGGGGTTCATAATCAAATAGTTTTTGTTGATCTGGAATGTTGAGAGCTGGCTCAATCAAATTGGTTGATTGCTAGGGAAATGGGTTGTTGATGTCTCGTGACCCCTCTTGGCTGTGTGATCTTCTACTTCTTCTCTTTCTTGCTGTGCTGCTAGTTATTGTTGCCAGAGTCTCATGCTACGCTTAGTGGTTCAAACGTACTGTTAATAGACTCTGCTTTTAATAATAATAACTACATATTTAGTTTTCTCTCCAATCTCATGTTCTGGTATCAGTTCCAGCCCTTGCACCATTACTCAGGCCACATCAGAGGGCCAGAACTCCTTCCATCCTTTAGTTAAGTGAGAATCTCTCTCTCTGTCTCTCACTCTATCTATCTCTCTGTCTATAATTTTGAAGTTCGTTCTCTCTTACAGATTTCAAGCTTATTAACTAGAAAACTTCTTTCATTTTTACAAGCTGCCCAAGCAGTTCCTCCCACAGTTTCTTCCTTATTATATTTAGGGAGTCTTTCCTTGCCACTGTTGCCATAGGCTGACCCAGTGGTACATCAGTTAATCTAATTAAGGACTGCAGGTCCTAACAGCCAGCTCAGAGCACAAGGTAAAAGCCAGGGTGTATTGTAGGGTACATTTCCACTCCCATACACCCCTAAACCCTGGACAATTTAAAACATACCTGTCTGTATGCTAAAAGATGGGGGAGAACATGCAAATTCCTTACACAACCGGGGATCTCTGGAGGTTGAGGCAACAGTGCTCGAACCACCGTGCTGCTTTATATACATATTAGAAATCAAGTTGGACCGTCCCTCAGAGACACTTTTTCCCATTTTTCACCCTCAGTGGTCAAAGCCAGTATGGCTCTGCAGCTGCGTTGAAAACCCCCCATCTTTCTGTGAGAGTAATATTAAAATGTGATGGCACACAGCATCTGAAGCAGCAGGATTAACTCTCACTGTAGTGTTTTGTGGATCTGAGGAGAGTTTCAGGTGTAGCGTGGGTTGTTGGCTTCTAGCTAATTGCTTGGATATTTGTCTTGCTATTCCGTAAGGTACGATCGGAGCTAAGTTCCAAACACACACACACAGGCTGGCAGGCCCAGCTGGGAGCCGTAATGGGCTGCTACAGGCTGCAATCAATAGCAGCACATTGTACATTTGCATAATAAGCGTATATTTCTGCGCGTGGCAGATTCACGGGGTCGTCGAGAGGACATACGTCTCACGGCGTCTCTCCTTCACACACTCCAAATGATGGATGCCTTGCGCCAGCGCCCCTGTTTATGCCCGGAATATCAATTCGCCTTGCCTGGCATTGCCTCTCTCTCTCTCTCTCTCTCTCTCTCTCTCGCTCTCTCTCTCTCATTAGGTTTATTGCAAAGATTAGAGTGCTAATTCGGATGGCCTTTGACATGCTGCAAAAGAAAAAATAAATTATACTCCCACATTGAGCATAATGACAAGCACTATATGCTGGAATTAAACAAAGGATAGATGAAGGGAGTCCATAAATATATTAACCTGATATATAAACTGTTGATATGCACCTACATACTAATATTTAGAAGTTTTACAGCAGGTATACATGTGGAAATTCTACAGGTGTTTAATGATGCATTATTGGCCTGACATGCCTCCAACATACACCATTACAAGTACTTTAACAAAGGATGGTTCATGAATACATATTAGCACAGGAAATAAATCACAGAAATACATTTTTGATACAGCATGTGCACACTTTAATCAAGTTTAACGAGAAAAGGATTCTGTTACTATAATGCTTCATTCATTCAGGGTCATGGGGTACAATGAAAACAAACACGATCTATAAATAAAAATAAGCAGCAGGCTGTACAGTGAATACAGTGACCTGTTGCCTTATTGTTTGAGCTCATTAGCTTCCGTTTCTTTTACAAACTGTTGGCTGATGTGGTTAAAGACTTTTTTTGTGTCTATGACTTTCCTCTACTTATTTGTACTGAGCTGTAAATGGAGTAGTGTATGTACCTGTCCTATTGTAAGTCCTTTGTTTATTTTCTCTCTAACCTATTACCTATAGAAACTGGTTTACATATATTTTCATGCTGTACACTATTATTAGGACATGATGAAAGTCAGTACTTTTGGCACTTTTTACTTACAGATTTATTATTTATTTGGTATTTTTAAAAATATTTTTTATAACTCAAAGATGAGACGGACCCTCTCTGATGTATTAAACAAATGTGGAAATTTTACAGCATACATTTCAAAGATTTAAAGAGTTTTTTATCCCCTCAGGGAAAGGAACTTGTTACAGCAGTACAATGGTGAGAGGAGATTAAGAAAAGAACACAAGTATAGAGTAGAGACTTTAAAGAGTCATCAGTTACAAAAATATAACTGTGTACAATTGGAATTAGATTCTTTTTCAGTAGTATAATAATTTTATTGCATAAAAAAAACTTCTTTTCATCTGGAAAATCAACATAACTTGTATAACCTTACTATGGGTGTCCAAAACTTAATTTGACTATTTTCATCAGTAATTCAATTAAACTTTGTTGCTGTACCATTACAAATTTATTTTAAAAAGACTCATTTTGGCAGCTCAGTGCTTAGTGGTAAGAGGGGATGGATAATCTCCTGGATAGAGCCTGGGTTCAAATTAGATGACGGCTTTTTCGGGTAGGGCTTGGAGATAGACTGGTGCCCTGTCCAGGGCTAATCCAGGGTGTATCAGTTTTTACAGTTATACATACTTGCTGTAATATGACAGGATAAAGTTTGGACATATTTCCAGATGATCCATTAATTGGTAATAAACAGGCCATATTTAAGTTGTTTCTGGAATTTCTTCATAAACTCATTGATTGGTTTCCTGTGGTTATTTCTTATTGTCTTTATATTATATACTACGGTGGCCTGGAGCGTCACATCACAACCACATTTACAAAGGGAATAAAAGGAGAACATAAAAGCATTAAGTCAGAGCATAAAATCATTAAGGAGAAATACGACAACATAAGACAGAACAGGAGAAGATATACAAAAACACTGCATTTGGTGAAAACACGACAACATTTAAGAGAACACAAACACATTTAAACTGAACACAACAGCATTAATGAGAACTAAAAACAAAAATGCTGCATTTAGTCACACAGGAAGTGCTCCTGGCCACAAGGGGTCATTGTTTTCTATCTGAAAGATATGCAAGGAGTGAATGATTTCCCACAGAATGGCAACCAAGGTTCATTTGTTAATTTGGTTTACTTTCTATTACTTACTTAACATTAAGAGCTTTATTTTAATCTGTGTTCTTAGTACTGTTATTGTGTCATGGAATAAAGTTAAAAGATTTAGGTGATAATAGTTTAAACTTCAACTATGTGGTTAGTTGATCAAGATAGAGCTGGAATTTGCTCAGACATTTTTTATAGATGTGATGTAATGTTATTTATTCTTTATGAATTATATTTGTTGTTTGCATTATTATAATGATTGTTTCTTCAACCTGCATTCTAAATATGAATCGTCTGATATGAATTATCAAAGTCCAGTATTAAATCTCCTTCTAAAGTTTGACGTTTGATGCTTGCTTATGTTTGGTCAGGTTTCTGTTTTATACCTAAATGTGAACAGTTTGTTTGATGCAGTGTTACAAGTAGATAAAACTACTCAGTGGTAAATAAAAGGTCCACTGATCCACTTTATTGTTTTCAGTTTTTATCTACAAAGTAAACTGTCATGTCTTTCTATAAACAGGTTAACAGGCTGACAAATAATTTTTGTATTGAGTAACATCGTGGAAATTATTCACACCTCTTGTATTTTTCAGATAAACCAACGACCCCTATAGTGACCAGGGGAACCTCCAGTATGACTAACACTAAATGAAACATTTTTCTTGGTGATTTTTTGTGTCCAGCTTAAATATATTCGTTTTCGGATTTTGATTGCCTGGGAAAATACTGTCGTGTTTTCCCCAAATACAGTCTTTCAGGAAATTATGCATTGCGACTTAATGCTGTTGTGTTCTCCAAATGTGGTTGCGATTTGACTCTCAGGGCCACCGTAACATGCAGATTACCGGTGAACGAGAGCAACCATAAAGCCATTACAGCATCATTTTGCTCTCTGCAGCCTCTAATTTTATTTTGTACACCCCATTAGAAGCACATTTCCATTAGGATCATTAATCTAATGAAGCAGCCAATGGGACGGTCATGTTAAGTTCACACCTTCATGACAAAGCTAAGTGGAATTACACAACCTGCTCAGTTGACCCAATGATGAAGCATGACCTCTGATCCGAGCACGCGTCGTTGTTCTCTCATTTCTCAGCCCGGTGGCGGCGTGGACGGCTGGTTCGGCCGTGATGAAACGCGTCTGTCACTGAGAGAGAAAAATCAGAGCTGGATTGTGTTACTAATAAAAATATGGTGCTGTGCAGTGACTTAATTAAGAGCCGTGCTTTGTGGCTACCTAATGACCAATTCAGCGAAGACAAATTCTTTTTATTAAACTGGGTCACGTTTCTCTGCAAAGAGATTCACAGCTGAGCAGAGTAAAGGGATAAGCAATTAAGATTCAAACTCACATCCTTCCCTTTCAATTTCTTACTAAAAATGTACCTCACTCCAACTTTATAAATAACTTTATACATTGTGGTAATTTGGCAAAAAAAGAAACCCAACCTTAGCAGGATGCCAGTCTGTCCCAGCGCACTTCTGCTGAACTGACAGATGACTCGATGATTTGAAGGATGATCCATTCTAGAAGACATGAGAACCTGCAGTGTTTAAGGACTAAATAATACCAAGATGTTCACTCGTATTCTCTATTCTATAATATATATTCTTTTATTTGTCATATGTACATGGTTGTCTTATGTTCTATAGTTTTACATTCTCTGTTTTATTATATTCTTCATAATATTGTATTCTCTTTAATTTAATATAATTATTACATACAACATCTAGGCCTCCCAAGCAGTTTGGGTCCAATTTTGAGTCTTTGTTCTCCCAAGGTTTCTCATCTCATCATTTAGGAAGTTTTTCCGTGCCATTGTCACCCTGGGTTTGCTCAGTTAGGATTTTGGCTCTAGATATTTATACAGTTGCTTTGAGCCAGAGCTCTATTGTAAAGAGCTCTAAATTAATACAGTACAACCAAAATGACAAAAATTTGGAACTATATTGAAAATGCAAATGTAATTTAAAAAAATGCAGTATTATTTACATTTCCTGACTTTTATTTTTATTTAATTGGACACAGTATGAAGGCAAGATATTTCATGTTTTTTTTTCCTGGACAGCTTAATTTCATTTATTAATATTAACATCCATTTCTGCATCCTCAACTCATAAAAAGTGATTTCAAGCCATTGATTATAATAATGATTTGTTGCAACAGCAGAATCTATGAAAGTCTGACACTCTGATTAGCAGAGTTGGGCAGAGGATCTCCAGTTTAAACCTTTATTGAGGTTTACAATACAGTAAACCCCCCATATTCGTGGGGGTTAAGCCTCGTTCACACATACACGGTTGCGCCCGAGTTAACCGAGATTTTGCTTACCGAAACTTCCGCAGTGTATCCTG